>JAADXY010000006.1:0-103545 GCA_023338065.1 Phytopythium montanum
TGCGAATTGGCCCCCCGATCCACAAGAGAGGTGCTGGCTATTTGTGGAGAAGATGTTTGGGTCACACCATAACCCAGGTGCGGTTGCCTCGACCGCGATGCTACCCATATGTTTTAATACCTCATAGAACGAATGATCTACATATTTCTAACAATACAAATATAAATGAAAAACAACAGCTAGGTATAATAAACTGCTTCTTTTGATGTGTACCATCACGGCACTGTACCGGGGTGAGTCGGACTGTACCCTTGGAGTGCGCAGACTTTCCTCCCCATCATCTCCACCGGAGAACGAGAAAGGCCGCGCACAAGTGAATCGTCCGGCATATCGTGGGACTTCCTCCCTTTCTCCTCCCTTTCCTTCCCCCGGCCCGGGCTCTGCATGACGCAGACGCTCGCCGCCGCCGCCGCTGCCCGCTCCACATTCCCAAACGCTCGCGACTCGAAGCGAGCTGTTACCCCGCGAGCAGGAGACGCCGGCATGACCGCCACCGGAAGCGGCGCCGCGGGCTCGGCCCCGTCGACGGCTTCGGCCGGCGGCAAGGGCGGCCACGCACCCGCCTCCCCCTCAACAACTGCACCTTCTAACGCGGCCACCGACGTGGCGGCCGCCGCCATCGCGAGCGCCATGAAGGGCGTGCGCGTCGGCGAGCTCTACTGGAAGCAGGCCGGCGACCTCGGCTGGACGCTCGGCCAGGTGACCGCGCTGGACGCCGACACGGCGCACGCGGCCTTCGCCCCCGTGGACGAGGCCACCGGCGAGCCGACTGCCGGCCAGGAGCCCGTGGACCTTGACCTGGTGGCCACGCGGTTGTACGCGGCCAACCCGTTGGGCAGCACGGCGAGCGACATGACGTCGCTGCGCCACCTGCACGAGGCCGCCATCATGAAGAACCTGGAGGACCGCTCGGCGGTCGACAACCAGCGCCCGTACACGTTCATGGCCAACGTGCTGATCGCCGTCAACCCGCTGCGGTACCTCGAGGAGCCCGACAAGATGCTCTTCGTCGGCCAGCCGCTCGACCACTGCCCGCCGCACCCGTACAACATCGCCGAGGTAACTACCGTCCTACTCATGTGCTCGCTACGAACCCTGAGCTAACGCCTACACCCGCCTCGTACCGATAACAGAACGCGTACCGGCAGCTGTGCGCCGTGCGCGCCGTGATGCAGAACCAGTCGATCATCATCAGCGGCGAGTCGGGCTCGGGCAAGACGGAGACGTCCAAGATCATCCTCGACTTCCTCACGACGCGCGCCGTGTACGACTCGTCCATGTCGGTCACGTCCTCGGATGACGACGCGGCCAGCGAGCCGGAGGTGACGACGCACGCCGCAGACGAGCTCGAGCTCGACGCTGAAGTCAGCGACACGCTGTCGATGCTGCCGTCGCCGCCGCGGTCCGAGTCGCTCGCGCTGTCATACCCGCAGTCCAACACGAAGAAGAAGCTGTCGCCCGTCGCGGTGGGCGAGCGCCTGATGGAGACGATCCCGATCCTCGAGTCGTTCGGCAACGCCAAGACGCACCGCAACCACAACTCGAGCCGCTTCGGCAAGTACATGCGGCTGCAGTTCTCGACCGAGGCGCACGAACTCTCCGGCGCGTCCATCGACACGTACCTGCTCGAGAAGTCGCGCCTGGTCTTCCAGCCGCAGGGCGAGCGCAACTTCCACGTCTTCTACGAGCTGCTGCACTCGCCGGACGCCGAGCACCTCGAGCGCGCCTTCCACCTCGAGCCCAAGAAGCCCGAGCTGTACAGCTTCCTCAACCAGTCGGGCTGCATGTCGTCCGAGTTCATCGACGACGCCGAGAACTTCGGCAACCTCTGCCGCGCGCTCGACTTTATCGGCATCCACGGCGCGGCGCAGGACGACATCTTCCGGATCGTTGCCGGCTTGCTGCACATGGGGAACATTGAGATCGCCGAGGAGGACACGTCGGAGGGCAAGACGGCTTGCATTGCCAGCCCGCAAGCCGAGCAGGCGCTGCTGTACGCGTCCGAGCTGCTGAACGTGGCGCCGGAGGAGCTCAAGGAGTGCATCCTGCTCAAGCGCATCATGACGCGCGGGTCCCGCCGCAACTCGATCTACTTCGCCAAGCGCGACGTGCGCAACGCCGTGTACTCGCGCGACACGATCGCCAAGACCATCTACGAGAACGTCTTCACGTGGCTCATGCGCGAGTGCGCGTCGGCGCTCGACTACGACTCTGGCCGCAGCGACGTGATCCCGTACATCGGCGTGCTCGACATCTTCGGCTTCGAGGACTTTGAGCCCAAGAACCGCAACTCGTTCGAGCAGCTGCTCATCAACTACGCCAACGAAGCGCTGCAGTCGCTCTTCAACGCGTGCATCTTCGAGGCCGAGCAGGAGCTGTACCGCAGCGAGCACATCTTCCGCCCGATCAACCACTCGCTCGCGTTCCCCTTCACGGGTCTGAGCGACGAGGTCGTGGACGGCAGCATCAGCAGCGCCGGCAGCGACGACGGCAACGACTCGGTGCAGTACGCGGACAACCGCGAGTGCCTGAACTTGATCTCGAGCCGCCACGGCGGCCTGTTCGTGACGATCGACAACGTCGCGCGGCTGCCGCAGCCGTCGGACCGCAAGCTGAACGAGAAGCTGCACACGCTCTTCAAGCGCCACCCGTGCTTCCCGACGCCGCACCCGAAGGACATGCGCGACACGTTCAAGATCCGCCACTACGCCGGCACGGTCACGTACACGATCAACTCGTTCGTGGACAAGAACAACAACATCATCTCGGAGCAGTTCGAGGAGCTGCTGCAGCACTCGCGCTCGCGCGTCATGCAGGACATGGCCGGCAGCAACGCGCAGGCGAACGGCGCCGCGTCCTCGGACTCGCTGCACCGCGTGCGCTCGTCGTCCACCATGTCGGTCAAGTCAGCGGGCATGAACCCGGGCTCGCGCACGCTGGGCGGCGCGGCCAGGCGCCTCAAGGGCGGCAGCACGTCGTCGCTGTTCGCCACGCAGATGAAGGGCCTGACGACGGAGCTGGAGGGCACGAGCTGCAACTTCGTGCGCTGCATCAAGCCTAACACGCTGATGCAGGTCGGCCTGTTCGACAAGCCGTTCGTCGTCGAGCAGCTGCGGTGCTCGGGCACGGTCCAGGCGTGCGAGGTGCTGCGCGTTGGTCTGCCCACGCGCATCCTGTACGCCGAGGTGGTCGACGCGTACCACAACCTGCTGCCGGCGAACGTCTTTGCGCGCTTCGACGGCAACGACAAGCTGTTCACGCAGGCCATTTTGTACGCGAACGAGTTCCCGACGGACGCGTACCGCCTCGGCGACACGCGGCTGTTCTTCCGCACGGGCAAGATCGACTTGCTGGACAAGCTCCTGGCACCTGCGTCGTCCAACAGCGGCAAGCAGAACGACGAGCTCGCGGGCAAGATGACGCGCTACCTGCACAAGAAGCGCTGGGTGTCGGTCGCCACGCGCGCGGTCGTCTTCTCGGCGTTCCAGCGCATCTTCGAGGAGTGCAAGTTCCGGCGCCGCGCCATCGTCATCCAGTGCATGGTCCGCCAGCATCTGGCGCGCAAGCGCGTTCGCAAGGAGCGGGTGCTGCACCGCATCTCGCGCCTCTGGAACAAGATGTCGCACCGCGCACAGATCATGCGCGCGTACCAGGACCGGCCGGAGGACAAGATGACGCTGCTGAACAAGCTGCTGGCGCGCAACTACCTGCCGCTGGACCAGCGCTGGCTGCTCAAGTGGCTCGGGCCGCTCCAGCGCGTCATCTACCTGCAGAAGCGCTGGAAGAAGATCATTGCGCAGTACCAGGCCAAGCGCGCGTTCCTTTGGCTGCACGAGAGCGTCAAGAAGAAGCGCGCCGTGCTGCGCATGCAGGCGCACGTGCGCTGCCTGATTGCCAAGACGCGCTTCCAGCGCCTCAAGCGCGAGCGCCTTGCTCGCGAGCGCTGGCGCGCGGCCATCCTCAAGGTCAAGACCTTCCGCGTGTTTGCGCGCCGGCTGCGTGAGATTCATGTCTCCCGTCTGGAGAAGGAGAACCAGGCGCTGCAGGCCTCGCTGAACGAGGCTGCTGAGCGGATGCGCGTGGCCGAGGAGGAGACGCGCTCAACGCGCCTCAAGCTCAAGCAGATGGAGGTGTCGTACGACTCGGCGCGCATCGAGGCCAAGCAGCAGGAGGAGCGTATCCGCCAGCTCGAGATGGAGCTCCAGCGCGTCTCCCGCCGCGGATCCATCACGGTGAGCGTGACGGCGACGGACTCGACGAGCTGCAGCGGCTCGGCCTCGGGCCGCCCGGCCGCGCGCGTCATCATGGCGGGCTCGCTACTGGAGCGCGTGATCCGGTTCTTCACGTGCAGCGCGACGATCTCTCCGCCGCCGACGCCGGGCACGCAGCAGATGCAGCAGGCGCACGCGATGGCCATGGCGGCCAACGCCAACCCGAGCACCAACCCGACGGCGTACCCGCTGACGCCCAAGTACCCTGTGATCGTCAAGGCGTTCAGCGAGAAGGATATGAAGCGCGGCCGGCTGTCGAGCGAGACACTCATGGGCGACGAGATGCCCGAGGACGAGGAGATCCGCGCGCAGGACGCCGACCGCCTCTGGTCCGTCTCGCGCTACATGTTTTGAGCCTGAGCTAGCGCGTCCAAGCGTCCGAGTGTCCGGTTGACGCAGTTTATCTAAGCAGCGGCGAGCCTGCCGAGCGACTCGATCTCCCAAGGACCAGGGGCATCGAGCAGCTCTCAGACTCACCGCGCGCCGGATCGTTCCCCAAGCACTGAGTCACCGACGCGGCCGACGATCAAGCCCGCGCCGCCTCGACTCCATGAAGCGAAGAGAAGCTTCTGGTCGAGCGGTCGGGTGCGTCGAGCATCGTGACGGGTGCGTGTTGATATTTTTGCCAGGTTGGCGCCGAGTGGATGGTGCCAGCAGTGCCGGGCTGTTCATACTCGTGTTGGGCCGAGGGACGAGTGTGCCAAGTCGGCTGCAGCGGTGCCATCGCGTCGCCACCACTGCTGCTGGACGCTGCGTTGCCTCGGAGAGAAGAGAGCGGAGAGAGGAGAGAGTCGAGAGAGGACGGAAGCCATCGGAAGCTTCGCGTCCATTGTCCACGCTGGCCCACCACCACACCGCGCACTTCAACTACGCGTTTCTAACATTTAACGGTTGAAAAACATTCAAAACAACAGATACGAACCTTTCTTGTTTGTGCTTGCATTTTGGGGGCGGGAAACTCAGATCGAACGAGCGGAAGATGGAGCTGCTCCTGCGACTCGCGCTCACGCTGGCGCTGGCGGCCGCCGTGACAGCCGCCATGGCCCTGCACCAGCGCGCCAAGGCGGTGCACGGCGTCGGGTCCAAGCGGCTGCAGGACCTGCGCGTGGTGCGCGTGCTCAAGGCGACGGACACGGAGATCGCGGTGCTGGGCAACTTTGGCAGCGACCCAAAGAAGAAGGCGGCCGTCGTGGTGGTGCAGGCCGCGGCGCTGGACCCGTCCGGGCTACAGCAGCTGCTGCAGGGTCTTTCGCTGCACGAGATCCTCGTCAACGACGTGTACAGCACGTTCAGGGGCGACGTGCCGCGCGACGTGCAGCCCTACAAGGTGAACGTCATCTACCCGGCGACCGACAAGCACGTGCGCAAGCACACGGACCAGCGCTTCCACATGGTCGTCGAGACCAAGGAAGCGTACCACATGATCACCAAGCCGTACATCGACAGCATCCCGCGCGAGAGCATCGACTGGGTCTACAACATCCTCGACCGGTGCGTGGGTCTAGCTTTGTCCGTGGCAAATGGCTGGATGACATCTCGCTAACGATCCTCATCGCAGCAAGACTGAGTCGGAGCGCATCATCTTTGAGAACCTGCACCCCAAGACGGGTTTTGTGCTGCTGCCCGACTTCAAGTGGTCCAACACATCCAACGTGCGTGCTGTTTGGTCTGTATGGCAGGCTGGGCATTCGTCGGCGGACTCTGACGCTAGTGAGTGGTCGTGTGGCAACAGCTTGAGTCGCTGTACTGCCTGGCGATCGTGAACGACCGGTCGCTCCGCTCAATCCGCGACCTGAACGCCTCCCACCTCAAGCTCCTGCGTAACATCAGGTACACGCTCTTGTCGCCTCCCGTCTGTAGCCTGGGCCGCCTCGTCAAACACTGACATGACGCACTTGTCGACAGGAACGAGAGCTTGATGGCGCTCGAGGACAAGTTCGGCGCGGAAGTGAGCTCGCTGCGCGTGTACTTCCACTACCAGCCGACGTACTACCACCTGCACGTGCACTTTTCGCACGTCAAGATGCTGCACGGTTCGTTCTCTCGCCTCGACCCTCACCACGACCGAAGCTAACACCAACGCCATCCCGCCCACAGGCACGACCACGGGCAAGGCCGTGCTGCTGGAGGACGTCATCTACAACCTGTCGGTCAGCGGCGACTACTACAAGAACGCCACGCTCTCGTACGTGCTCGGGGAGGTGCAGCACAAGCCGCTCGTCGAGCTCTTCCGCGAGAAGCGCATCCTCTAGGCGCCGCCGTTCACGAGGGTAGGTATCTTTTGTGTGCGCCACACGAGTTCACCCTGGCACAAATTGCGGTTGACCACGGCCACGTCGCATTCGTCGACAGATTCTTCGCGGGTGAATGCGTGCGTGTGTAATCAGCCACGTCGCGTTCGTCGACAGTTTCGCGCGCATGTTGACATTGAAGGAACCCATCTGTTTCTCAGCGGTTTCTCCACCGGCGGAACGAGAATCTTCCGCTCAGTTGCAGATTGGCCGGGTACACGACAGGTACACGCTCGCGTCATGCCGCTGCTAGTCGACCTCCTCGGGCCCGCGCTCGTCTCGCGGCGTGGCCAAGTGCCGACGACGGACGCGCTGGCGGGCAAGACGCGCGTGGGCCTATACTTCTCGGGCAGCGACTGCCACGCGTGCCAGGCGTTCACGCCCGTGCTGGCGACCGTGCACCGCAACATGGCGCTCGAGACGTACGCGGGTTTGCCCATGCGCCGGCAGCTCGAGGTCGTGCTCGTGTCCATGGACCGCAGCCGCGCCGCATTCCGCGACAGCCTGCTGCAGACGCCGTTCTTCGCGCTTCCCTTTGACCAGCATGAGACAGCGCGCGAGCTGTGGAAGCGCTACGATGTCAAGCGGATTCCGACACTCATCTTCGTGGACGATCACGGTCGCGAAGTCGCGCGCGACGGCCGGCGGTTCGTCGAGGAACACTTCACCGACCTGCGCGAGATCTGGGCGAGACTCGCTCCACCGCTCGCCTTTTCGCCCTCCCAGACAGCGCATAACAAGCGGGAGCAAGAGCCCGAATGGCCGTAGTCTCAGTTGTCATCGTCACACAGATGCTCCGAGAATGCATCATGAATTGGAAGGCGCTTCACTCTTTGGTTTGCCGGCAAGGACTCAAGTCATGAAGTTGGGTGGGAAGATAAACGAGGGCGTCGCCTCTCGGTCGCTCCAAGAGGTCGGGGGTGCCGCTCTAATCACCCCACAACGACAACCAACTCACTCAAGAGTATGATCAGCGTCGCTAACATTCGCCTGGAATGACCGGTCTGGCAGGTGCTCCTGGACCTATCGCGGGAGCGTGGGCTGACCGACGCGAGCGTCGCAGAGGCCGTGCCGATCGCCAAGGGCAGCGAAGACGTCGTGGACATCGTCTACGGACGCGTCGTCTCGAGCCGGCTGGACGAGGACCGCGTCGCGAGGAAGCGGAAGCGCAGGGGCAAAGCCAGCGGCGACCCGGGCCAAGTTCCTGCCGTCCCAAGCGCCGTCCTCGTCCTCCCAGCCGCCCACGCACGCCACGCAGCCATTCTCAGCGTCAAGCGGTGCGTCTTCCATGAGTCCAAAGTTTGATCTCGCGCTGTGTTCCCCCCTCCCCCCTACCGCAACGGCGACGTGATCATTCTATCGCTTGCCGTCTAGACTGCTCGAGCTCGAGGCGTGTGCGCGCACCACAGCGACTGCGAGCGCCGCACAGCTGCCCGAGCGCATCTACCTGTGCCTCGTGGACGCGGGTCACATCAGGTACTGCTCTGCGACCCCTCCCGTCATCTCCACTGCTCTGTGGCTCACGCAGCGCGGCCGCATACCCTGCTAGCTACTACCAGGTCGCGACCCAGCCTCCGCCACGCCTCCCGCTCGCTTGACGTGGTGCACGTATAATTCACGTGGCCCACATCAAATAGCAGTACCGCGCATCATCTTTGACAGGGTTGAACCTCCTGCCGCAGGCTTTTCAACTGGAAAGGGTATCCGTCTCGCTTCACCCATCATCACTCACGATCCATACTCAACGCCAGTCAAAGACAGGCGATCGTCACACAGCAAGTTGCCCCGACCAGCACGCACCCAAGCCACCAAGCTCCAAGCTCCAGGCTCCATGCTGCCGCCTGCGCCGCTGATCGCCGCGCGCCGCTCGCTGCTGCGCCATGCGCCACGCGCGGCGGTCCGCGGAGTGACGACGCTGAACGTCGGTGGCCGGAGCCAGAGCAGCGGCCAGGAGAGCGGGGGCGAGGCCGAGCCGCGGCGGAAGCTGCCGCTCGAGGGCATACGCGTGGTCGAGTGCGGCCACCTGATCGCCGGGCCGTTCGCGGGCACCATCCTGAGCTACTTTGGCGCCGACGTGGTCAAGGTGGAGCCTCCGACGGGCGACCAAGTGCGCGACTACCGCATGCTGGACGAGACCAAGACGTCGCTCTGGTGGTACTCGCTCGGCCGCAACAAGCGCTCGGTCGCCATCGACATGCGCAAGCCCGAGGGTCGCGCGCTCGTGCGCGAGCTCGTCGACCAGAGCGACGTGTTCATTGAGAACTTTCGCCCCGGACGCATGGAGAACTGGGAGCTCGGGCCCGACTCCTTCGAAGAGAGCAACCCGGCACTCGTCTACGCGCGCGTCTCGGGCTTTGGCCAGGACGGGCCCTACTCGTCCAGGTACGTCTTTTTCTCTAGCTCACTTGCAGTGGATGTATCGCCTGTGAGCCTTACCGATTGCCACTGTATGTGGGACAGATCCGGGTTTGCGTCCGTGTGCGAGGCTATGGGCGGCTTCCGGTATGTGAACGGCTTCCCGGACCGACAACCGGCGCGGCCGAACCTGAGCGTGGGCGACACAGTCGCGGGCATCCACGCGGCGCTGGGCATCGTGATCGCGTTGCTGGGGCGAGAGCGCGGCGTGAACGCGCTGGCGAGCGGCCAGAAGCGCGGCCAGCAGGTCGACGTGGCCATCTACGAGTCCATGTTCAACCTCATGGAGGCCGTCGTGCCCGAGTACGACTACTCTGGCGCGGTGCGCGAGCGCTCCGGGTCGACCATCACGGGCATCGTGCCGTCCAACACGTACACGACCAAGGACGGCAAGGACATTGTGCTGGCGGCCAACACGGACTCGCTCTTCGTCAAGCTTATGACGGCGATTGGCCGCCAGGACATGGGCAACGACCCGCGGCTGCGGACGAATGGCGACCGCGTTAAGCACCAGGCCGAGCTCGACGACGTGATCTCAGCCTGGACCGCCACGCAGTCCGCCGACGCCGTCTGCGCGACCATGGACGAGGCCAAGGTGCCCGTAGGACTCGTCTACTCGGTCGAGGATATGCTGCGCGACCCGCAGTACCTGCAGCGCGGCATGTTCGAGGAGGTCGAGATCCCGACGGGCAAGGCCGGAGCGACGCGGACGCTCAAGATCCCGGCCATCCTGCCCAAGCTCAAGGACACGCCTGGGCGGACGCAGTGGGCCGGCCGCCGCATTGGAGAGGACACGCGCCAGGTGCTTCGCGACGTGCTCGGCCGCTCGGACAGCGAGGTGGAGCAGCTGCTGAGCAGTCAGATCGTGTTCGAGCCGACCAGGTGATTTGTCCTGATGGCCATTGGCGTTGAGCGGGTGGATTCTCGGAACGCCGCCGCCGCTCTCGGTGGCTCGCAGCCTTCAAATCGGCACCGAGCAAGTGAATGGTGCGCTGGCGACATTGCTGGTTGGATCGTGTGAGAGCGGGAGGAGACGACGCGGCGAGCTGCCGATTGCTGCTCGCTCGCTGTTCGATTGTCGGCCGTTGAGCTGTGCGTTGGAGTAAAAGAGAGTCGCCGAATGAGAGGAAGAGAGAGGAAGGGAGACAGACGGATACAGCAGGCGCTTGGTGACGAACGTGAGAGAGACAAGCGACGGGAAGCCGCTGTGGTGTCGTGCAAGACTGACTGTTGGAGTCTTCGTCGAAGGACCGGACCGGACCGGACCGGTCTGGCTGGCTCGGCTCACAATCTCGCAAGATGAGTGGCCGGCGCGCTCAAGACGCAAGGAAGCGAGTGGCAAGCGAGAGTTCGCCTGACTTGGCAGTGACTGCTCTGGTCTGGCGCAGCGGCCCACAGCAAGCCAACACCATCCTCAATGAACCTGGCGAAGAGTGCGGCGAGGAGACGACGAGCAGCCATCAGCTTTGTTAGGCGGCCTGGCAAGCGGAGACCCGCGAGGCGAGTGTAAACCCTGGGTGATCCTGCTCTGCGCGCGCAGATGACAGTCCGCCAGTGACGGCTGGTGGGATCCCTTTCAGTCTGTTCTCGCCGTCGTAGAGGCGACGAAGTCGGTCGGGCTCACATCGCGCTTACTGTCCCTCTGTCGTCGAGTACGGTTCTCCATCTTCAGCTGGCACGCAGGTCCGACGCCATGGTGGCCGCGGCATCAATTCGGTGAACGGAGGGGGCGTCTCGACCGTCGCAGGACCTTGGTGGCGGAAGGCGGGAGGTCGACATCGACGGTCGTCTCTCGATGGATGTGTCCTGCTGGCGGGCGGGCCATTGCCTGTCGTCGACGTCGACGTCGACTGCGCGGCAAGTGGGACGTGGCGACCTCGTCACTCGGCGTGCGTGCACCTCTGCCCTGCCCATGGCCCGTGACGCCACGCCAGAGCCGCGTGCGTGCGGGCCGCCGACTTGCAGCCCACACTCAACTGGTCCTTCGGCCGGCGACTTTCAGAGCAAATTTTGAGTCAGTGCGCCGTCGCCTTTGCTTTCGCGCCGAGTCGAGCCGAACCGAGCCGAGACGCTTGGCCGTCAGTGCATTCACACACATCGCTTTGAATGATGTAGCAAACGAGTTCACAGCCGCAAATGACCCTTCAACGACTGGAAAGAGACCGTATAAAAGCGCCATTGTCATCACAAGCAGCGAGACTACGCCGCTCACCCAACGTGATGAGTGTCCGGAGTGTCGAGGCAAGGACGACGCTCAAAATGCATGGTGCCTCTGCTTGTGGATGGATCCTGGTCGTCTGCGAGCAGTGGGCTTGTTGGACAGGAGGAGTGAGCATGCCCCCCCCTCTTCTAATTGCAGGGCCTAGCGAGCGACTTGCGAGGCGTCCGTCGAAGAGGAGCTGCGGGCGCGGATGGCATGATGGCGGTGCCGTCGGTCGGCATCACGCGTTTTAATTTGCGGCTCTCTCTCTTTGCGTGAAAAGAGCACAATACACTTGCCGTTTGTATGCAACCACCTGCTCTATACATCACCGGTCCAGATGTCTTGACTGCTCAGTGACGGCAAAGCCTACACAACGGCGGAGAAATTGTCTACCGCCACCTTTTACCAATGCAACAGTGTAAAGACCGGGAAACACAGTCCGAGAGCTTGCGTGCTTGCCTGCTGGCGGGTGACAAGGTGGTGGCCTTCATGGCCGCCTTCATGGCGATTTCGCCGTTCTCCACTGAGTACTGACGCGTCGTCTACCAACCAGTCTTCATTGCCAACCAGCACTCCTTCAGGAAAGAGAGCGCCATTTCAGAAATCGGCACTGCCTCTCGTTCTCTTGGTTTCAGTATCGCGGTCTGAACTCCTACGGTGCCCCTCTCCCTCCCAGTCAACCGTGACAAGGGCAGACGAGGTGAAGGGGAGGAGAGAGCGGGCGATTACACAGCCGGCCACCGGCATACAGTTCCGCAGTCAACCGACGAGTGCAGCCGGGCCGCTCCTTCTCCACCCGAGATGCGCCGCAATGCAAGGATCAGAGCAATGCAGTCACTCGCGCACTCGAAGAGGCCCCAATCGCACAGGAGACCGTTGATTTGTCTCGCAGGCGCTCTCTTCTGCTCCCTTTTGTACGCTCGCGGTTGCCTCCGCCTCCTCCCCCCCCTGGTCGGTCGGCCAGTCGGTCGGTCTCCGCTCGCCTCCGCCACGTTGCCATTGCCCAACCGAGCGGGATTGGAACGCCGCGCACTGCCTGCGCTGCTGCTGCCCTGACCCCTCCGTCTACATCTCCGTTCCGCCCTGTTGGCGTCTCCTCATCGAGGCCTCAAACCAACCATGAACCCGGCGATGCACATCTCGCGGTCGGACGTGGAGAAGTTCTCGCAGGCCAACGCGTTCGAGCCGCTGCCGCTGCCGCGCAACTACTTCCCGCGCCTGAGCATCAGCCACCGCGACCGCGACGCGTACGTGGCACAAGCCCGCGCGCTGCTGGACGCGTCGCTGGCGCGCCTAGGCGACGCCAAGGAGCGCACGTCGCAGCTGCGCGAGTGGAAGGAGCTGGGCAGCCAGGGCGGCTTCCGGCGGTTCGCGCAGCGCGTGGCGGGCGGCGACCAGCGCTTCCGCGTCGAGGGCACGTCGCGCACGTCGCTCAACAACCTCATGGGAGCGCTGTTCGCCGACTCGACGGCGCAGGTCAAGTCCCGGCGCGCCAACCTCTTCCGCGACCTGCTGGACGCGCAGACGCTGGCCGTGCTGCAGCCGCGCGCCGTGTCGCTCGACACGGCGGCGCAGGAGGAGTTCCTGGCGCTGCGGTGGCAGGCCGTGTCGCTCGGCGCCGCCTCGAACGCGCAGCACTGGGACATGGTCTTCCTCGAGTACACTGGCGTGGCGACCGACAACGACGGCTTCCCCGTCGGCTTCCACATGACGACGACGGTCGAGCGGCCCGAGTGCGGCCTGCTCAAGGAGACCTACGGGCTCTCGCGTCTTCGCGGCACCGAGGTGCTGCTGCTCTTCCCGGCGAGAGGCATTGCCCAAGGAGGACACACGGACGTGGTGCTGGATGGCGTCTGGGCCGAGCCCGAGATGGTCTCGAGCTGGGTCGTGCAGAGCCACCTGGCCGTGGCCTCACAGAGCCTGAGCAAGCTGGCGCTGCTCGTGCAGGACCAGCTGCTCGCGCGGCTGCCCGTGCGCGACAAGGGCGACCTGGTGCCGCAGGGCGACCGCAAGACGTGCAACGTGTGTCTGAGCAAGTTCGGCATCATGTCCAAGAAGAGCAGCTGCCGCAGCTGCGGAGAGGTCGTGTGCAAGGCCTGCGTCGTCACGCGCAAGGCCGGCGACGCGCACAAGTTCTGCAAAAAGTGCCTCATCGAGGCCTCCTCGCAGCGCAGCGTGATCGAGTCGTCCTCCATGTCGGGCTACTCGTTCGACCGCGACCGGCGCTCGAGCTCCTCGGGCAACTCTGCCAGCCGATACACGGGCTCGTCCGCCTCGGCGAGCGGCACGGTGCTCGGCTCTTCGGTCCACATGCGGCGCTTCGGCTCCGAAACGAGCAGCAGCGCCTCGGCTTCGGCCGCGCTAGTACCTGCGGGCTACGCGTCGGCTTCGACGGCATCCACGCCGCGGATCCAGCGCATGGGCAGCAGTAACCGCATGCTGCCGCCCTCGGATGGAGTCAGGGACGTGGCCAAGTACAGCGACAGCGGCTACGGCTACAGCATGGCCAGCACGGCCAGCGTCAGCAGCTACGACAGCTTCTCCGAGTCGGTCACGGACCGCGGAGGCAGCGAGTTCTTCGACGTGGACGAGGACGGCGTGCTAGTCGTGACCACCCGACGCGCAGTCGGTGGTGGTGGCTCTAGGGCGGTCGGCGCGCCGGTACCCACGGTCCAAGCGGTCGAGGACTCGATCGCGCACCAGAGGTTCATCCTCAACGAGATGATGAGCCAGGCGCGGACGTACCAGCAGCAGCAGCAGCAGCAGACGCGCGCGTACCGCTCGTGATCGCTTCGCTTCTCTACTCGGCGGCAGGTAGAGCGGGCAGGTCGTGGCGTAGCATGACGTGGTGTGTGTGAGTTGCTAGCAAAGCGTGTGCATGTGCCGCTCGCTCGTGTGTATTTATGACGGCGAGACCCAAAATCAGACAGACAAACAGACTTGACCTTGTTGCACATCAAGCACACCGCATACTCTCTTCAAGATGTTTCGCCAGCACTTTGACGTCTAAAATAGCCTTCAACACGGAGATCAATCGAGCCCGTCGTGGCGTCCTGAGCGCGCTCTCGGCGTGAGGACGAGGGCTCTTGGGCTGTAGATGCCGGGCGCTTCAAGCTCTGACGGCGGCGATCCACTTCGCAATCGCTTCTTGGCGACGAGTCGAGTGGGCCATGACGTACTGCGGCGCCATTGGCAGCGTCAATGTGCTCTCCTTCATGAGCACCGACCTGTTCGACGAGTCGCAGGAGAATCCCTTCCTGCTCACTTCAGCGACGACCAACAGCCCGTCCGGGGCGTCCGCATCGCTCTCGCGCGCGTCCTTGACCCCTCCCAACAAGGCCGAGGGCCTCGAGCTGCCGCTAGACGACGCTCCTTCACCTCGACCTGCTGCCTTCTTCGGGCTCTCGGGCAAGACGGAGGTCGCGAGAGGTGTCGAGCCAGCAAGCCCTCTCCGGTACTCGCCAGGGAGGACGGCGCAGTTCTTGAACGCGTCGCCGCTGCGCTCCATCCTCAAGCGCCAGTCGAGCGTCGAGTCCTCGGCGTCCACGGCAGCATCCGCGGCCGACTACTACGCAGCCGTGCTTGAGCAGCAGCAACAGCAGCCAGTGCCGTACCAGCACCAACCCGCGTCGTCGCCACCCGAGACAGTGGAGCAGCCGTTCGAGCCGACCGACTCGGAGCTGCACAAGCTGCTCTATTCGCTCACACGCTTCGGCCTCGCCAACGACGCCCCTGCACCCGCCTCCGCCGCGAATCCGAGTCCAAGCAAACAACGGGGCGTGCCGTTCGCGTCTGGCACACCGTGGCAGCCACCACCAGCCCCACAGCAGCAGCCAGCGGACACGAAGCGACGCGCAAGAAGCAAGCGTGCAGCGCCCGCTGAGGCGGCGAGCGACGCTGGTGACCGCCCGCGCGGATCCGTCACGTACGCGACCGTCAAGAGTCTGCTGCGAGGCGGCAGCGCCGGCGGACGCGGGGCGTCTCCGTCGCGAACCACTCGCCGGTCGGTGCCCGACTTCCGCCGCAAGAGCACAGGGACCGTGTCCTCTCGACTCAAGCGTCGGCAGAAGTTCGCACGCCCCACCATCCTCACCGACGCCTACCACCGCGTGTAAGTGCTCACGCTGCTGCTTCCTTGACGCTCAAGCTCTCACTCTCCTCGTATGTGTCACCGCCCCCCCCCCCGAGCAGGAGCGACATGAAGCTGGGCACCAAGCCCATGAGCCCGGCCATCAAGCACCTGGCGTTCCCGACTTCCTGGGGCGAAGGCGTCGAGGACCGGCCCGAGGCCGATCCGGGCATGCCGTCGCCCAAGGGCCAGCTGCGGCGCCAGTCGCTCGTGGCGCTCGAGACGCTCGACAAGATCGGCACGCGCGCCGCCTGCCCCGTGCACCTGCTGGACGAGGCTGCGCCGGACTTTTCCCACGTGCGCGCGCGCGTCGACAGCTACAACCACGTGCGGAGTCCGAGCCGTGGGCTGCGCCGGCCGTCCGCGTGGCTTGCAGGCTGCGTCGTCGACACTGAGGTCCAGGGTGGCTATGAAGAGGAGGAGGAGGACTCGCAAGACTACGGCGGGAGCTTTGAGCACCAGCATGACGGCAGCTTCGGCTACTGATCGGCGGCGGGGTGAAGGGAAGCAGCAGAGCAGGCACCGCGGGTAGTTGAAACAGGTCGTGTATTCACACAGTCGTGGTAATAAAAAGGTGATGCAGGCAGGGCACGACACGGACACGGACTGCTCCCTTCTCCGGCCCCTTCCAGACTGCCGCCGCTCCCTTCCAGGCGGGGAGCGGTCGAGGTCTGAAGCGCGGTCCTCCTCCTTCAGCAGCGGAGCAGGCCGGGCAGACGTACGGGAGGAGGGGGAGGACCTCTCCCGTGAGTGGCTAGGTGTTCCCAGCTAGGCCCACTGCTCCAAGTCCTCGGCGGACGCGTCGCCCTGCTGCATGCGCGCCAGGCGTCCGCGGTAGCTGTTGCCGTACTTGCCCTCACTATGCGCCATGCACATGCCGTTGCGCTGGGCCCACTTGGAGCAGCCGCTGGGGTGTCCGCAGCGCCGGCCGCCGCCGTGCGAGCGGCAGAAGCCGTCGCCCTGCGAGCTCTTGGCGCATCCGCCGACGCGGCAGCGCACGCCGCCACCGTGCGCCTTGCACATGCCGCGGCTCTGCGCCGCCTTCATGCAGCCGTCCACTGTGCAGCGCTTGCCGCCGCCGTGCGTGATGCACAGACTGCCGCTCTGGCTGGCGCGCGTGCAGCCGTCCACGCTGCAGCGCCGGCCGCCACCGTGCGCCTTGCACAGCCCGCGGGAGCGCGACAGGTTCGAGCAGCCCTCGGCCGTGCACATCTTGCGCCGCTTGCCCTTGCCACCGCCGTAGCTCGCGGGGGTGGACACGGACGACTCCTTGTCCTCGTCCTCGTTGTAGTCGTCGTACTCGTCCACTGACGGCGTGCGCGCCGACGGCCGCCGGGGGTCGTACGACTCGTACTTGGTCTCGATGCCTCGTAGCTGGTGCAGGCTCGGGACGGCATTGGCGGCCGCAAGCTTGGCTGCCAACTCGGAGGAAGCCGCGGCTCGAGCGGCCAGCGCGGCGTATGGAGCGCGCGGGTCGTTGATGTCCTGCGAGTTGAGGTCCCGGCAGAGCGAGGCGATGTCCTCGAGCAGCGGCCGGCGAGAGGCCGAGAGCACGTAGTCGCTACTCTTCGGGTGCTGCTTCTGGTCGTGCACGTCCGGCGGCGGCGTGGGCAGCAGCGCGTCCTGCAGCCGCGCCAGGTCCTCGGCCTTGTCCAGCGGCGTCGGCGTACCCTGCTCAAAGTCGAAGGGCGACGGCAGCAGCATCACGTCGGGCGTCGGCGTGCGCAGCTGGCTCATCCACTCGCCCATGACGGACGAGAACGAGTGCGACGGCACGCCGGGCGTCAGTGAACCGCTTACGGCCGGGCTGGGGGCCGGTCCCACGGTCGTGGGGACCGGCGCCGGGGCTGCCACCGAGGCAGGAGCGGACGCTGGAGGCCGGCCAAGCGGCGGGAGGTCCAGCGGGCTGCGGCCCACGTCTCCTGGTGTAATGGGCGTCAGCATGCCGGGAGAGGGAAGCGAAGACAGCGCCGGCGATCGGAAGGTCGCGGGCGGAGGTGGAGGCGGCGCGACGGTCGCGTCCGGGCTCGGGAAGGCGGCCGCGCGCGCCACCGCGTCGTACACGAGCGGCTGCGGCTTGGGCGGCTTGGGCTTGGACTTGGGCACGTGCGTGATGAGGTTCGGGCCGGCGGGACTGGCGGCGGCACTTACGGCGGCTGTGGCGGGGGTTAGACGCTCATACTGGACGGCGCTGGCGGGCGTTAGGCGTTCGTACGAGACCTGGCTAGACGCGTAGGGTGCCGCTGCGGCCGAAGGAGTGGACGACGGACGGTGGTAGGGCGGCGCGCCGCTCTGGTGGAGACTGGCGGCGGCCGCAGGCGGTGGCGGCGCTGGCTCCTTCTTCTTGCGACCGACGAGCGAGAGCAACTCGAACGGCCGCTGTAGCTTCTCCCCTAGCGGCATGGTCTCGTCCGGGAGGGAAGGTGGGGTGTGTGGGGGGGGGCGGAGACGGTGGAGACGGCGGATGCCTTCCTTTCCTGTCTGGTGCGGAGCGAACGCTTGCTTCGGGTGTGAGTGGGGGCCAAGACGAGTCTAAATCGGTTGTTCTGCTGGCGAGTTCCCCCCTCGAGGGTACGAAGTAACCTGTGGTACAGCAGCGTGTACCAGGGGTACGCAATTGAAGAGGGTAGGGTTATCGAGGGTGTTTGAGAAGGTGCGATGAGTGGGTTCGAATACAAATCCCAAGATGTTGTGGCACCACGTTGGATTAATCACCCGTTGAGACCCGGCTTTATGAAGAGATGTGCGATCGTCTGAGAAAGTCAGTGGCAAAACAAGGTGTAATCGCGAAACGCGTTTGATATAGAGGTGAAGTTTGACTTTTCAATGGGAACCTTCTATACTACATAGTATGCAATAAATAGCATATGAGTTTTGCCCATCTCGTATTTTCGGTTTGATTCTAGACCTGTGAAAACCTCTTGTCGTGGCGAATTTTAAGAAAGTTTGTCGCCTACCTTGTTTTAGGATTTTCGACCTCCAGCTGGCGAGCTGGATTCTTCTGAGTGGTGCTCCAACGATGGGTCGACTTTTTAGTCGATGCGGATCACGTTGCAGGCATTTCTTAGCTGGGCATTCCTTGCGCTGGTGTGCATGGCGCCGGCCGCTCCTGCCATGGGATAACGTGCATGCATTTCTGCGGCCGCCCAGGGTCCTGTTGAGGTTGCTTGCTTCCTCCCGGGCATCGGTTTCCCTCCTAGTTCATCAAACCTCGGTCGGCTCTTTTCAAAGCGGTTTACGAGCGGGGCCGCCATCGTCACCAAGCTGCTCTAACAGCAAGAAAACGCCTGCAGAGGAGCCGAAACGACCACCGACTTGAGGCGGCGTGCGTGGGTGGTGTCCTACGGTCTCGCAGTTCAACTTCGCTAGAAATCCATTGCTGGCTTGGGACATCGTCGATCATGGTGTCGCTTGCGATCGAGACTCGCGCCGAGTCCTACCGTGTGCTCAACCCACAGCGGGCCGCTGTTGGACACTTCCGGCTGGTGTGCTCGCTCGACCCCAGAACAATGGCGGCCGTTGCTGGACACTTCCCGGCCGGTTGGAGGCTCGTCGAAGCTCGGCGAACGCGCTTCCGCCTCGGCACGTGCTCGGTTCAGCCCTGCCGTGCTTCTTCCATTAGTCTGCCTGTCTCCGAGCGTCGTTCATCGCGGCGTATCCCCCGGTGGGGACAGCCGCACGCGTGCCCTTTGCTCAGCGTGTGACCACCGCCGGCTAGTGGCTGTACCGACCTGGCCGAGTGCGAACAGCTAACCTTTGTCGGATACTGACCGCCCGACCTCAAGCCCCGCCGTCTAAGCATGTTGGCTGCCCTTGCTTGACCACGCTGGTGCTGAGGAAATGGACCAGGCAAGGTCGACACTCCGGTCAAGCGATCATGACTCACAGCCAGGATCCTCTGCTCTACCAACTACCAACTTACCCACTTGACAGGCAAATCACGCGGCAGCCCCCTCAGTCCTAACGCGAGTCGTCTTCACCTTCAACGGAGCAGCACGGACTGTGCAATCCATCCGCACCACCACCTGGCCACGCTCAGCGGCGCTGGAGTCACCGCCTTGCCTGCTCTCCCGCTGCACCAGCTTCTTCGTCTTCCGCAACTCGTCCGCCAACACGGCCGCCGCCGGACGCTCATCTAGAGCCTGCGTCACGCAGCGGTCCGCCAGTGCGCGCAGCTCCGGGCGACACTGGGCCGAGCAGGTCGGACGCAGCTCGCCGTCCGCGACCAACTTCATGGTGTCGACGGTCGCCAGCGGCTTCTTGCCGTCATTGCTGCGCGCGTCCTCGAGCGGGGCCGCGTGGTCGTGTGCGTGTCGAGCTCCGACACCACGGCGCCGAACTCGTACACGTCGGCCGGGAACCCGTAGTCCTGTCGACCCGCCAGCACCTCGAGCGAGAGCTACCGGCCCGTGCCCACCCCACCTCGGCAGTCGTGGGGTGGTCGGTGGACGATTGTGGGCAGGGCGAGTTAATCGCACGGCTTTCGACATGGTGACGTCCATGTCCACACATGGCGACGCTGTCGAGGTCGTCGTTCGAGGCACCACGCGACGCTATCCGTGTTGTTGAAGAACACGTCGAACTGAGCGTCGTAAGGCCTCGCCATCCTCCTCCTCGCTTTGGTCGCAGCTGCCGAACGGGGTGAGGAGCTTGGCAAACCCGTCGACGTACAAGTCTAAGTCTGTGAAGCACAGGTCCACGCACGCTTGTCTCGCGTCGATCGAGCAGTCGACGCCAGCTCAGTCGCTCGCGTTGAAGGTCAGGCACGGAATGCACTCGCCGCAGAGATCTCCGCATGACCACGCGAGCTGCTTGGACATCGTTGTCAAGCAGGCCGCGTCGACGGCCGCCAAGGTCGAGCTGGCAGCGAGCCCGATGCCCGCGATGGCGAGGGAGATCCGCATCATGCTCGAGTCAGCGATCGGTTCTTCAGGGGCGTGCACTTCAATTGTCAGCTGTCTTAGCTTGTCGTTTTGCACACGAACGGACACTCCCTTGTCCTTGTCCTATCTCCATCTCTCTCTTCCCCTGGCAGTGGCCAAGCTTGTCGGATAAATACGTGAACTGCTCCTCGCCGCGCCTCCCTCAGAACTGCGCCTCGAGCTCCGTGCCGTCGTCCTCGCGGCCCGTGAGGCGCAGGTGCGTCGAGCACATGCCGTTGCGTCTGCAGGAGCGGCTGCAGCCGGCCACGAGGCAGCGCTTGCCGCCTCCGTGGTGCGCGCAGAAGCCGCCGCCGCGGTCGTTGCGCGTGCAGCCCTCGACCTCGCAGTACCGCGAGCCGCCGTGCAGTGCGCAAAAGTCGCCTCGCTGGGTGCCCTTGTTGCAGCCCTGGGCAGCGCAGCGCTTGCCGCCGCCGTGCGCACGGCAGAAGCCGCCACCCTGCGAGCTCTTGGTGCAGCCGGTGAACTGGCAGCGCGGGCCTCCACCGTGCGCCTTGCACAGCGCGTTGGTCTGCGCGGCCTTGTCGCAACCCGGGAAGCGGCAGCGCTTGCCGCCGCCGTGCTTGATGCACAGGTTGCCGCCCTGCGAGCTCTTCTCGCAGCTGTCGACGACGCAGCGCCGCCCGCCGCCGTGCGCGATGCACAGGTCCTGTGACCGCGCGCGCTTGCCGCAGCCAGACACAGTGCACAGCCGCCGGATGCGCTTGGGCTTGGTACCGCTGCGCTTCTCGGCCGACTGTTGCCGCTGCGCGGGCGTCGGGCCAGGCACGAACGCGCCAGTCAGCGTCGCAGACAGTCCAAGCGGCGAGGAGGTGGCGGTCGAGTGCCCGGAAGACGACGTCGCCGACGAGTTGGACGACGATGGGCCGGCGTACGCGTACTGCTTGGCCACACATGTCTTCATGTCGTCGTGGCTCGCCTGGTTATCCTCGAGGGCGTCGAGCGGGGTGACGAGGCTCGAGTCGTTCATGGCGTCCATCTTGATTGACTGCGGCGGGTACATGACCGGCGACTCGAGCTGCTGGTTGCTGACACTAGGAGGCATCGGCGCGAACGCGGTCGGGATGCCGGCCATCGCCGACTGGTACGGCGTCATGGTCGGCGCGGCGGTTGGGCCTCCGAAGGCGGCGTCGCCGGGCTGAAGCGGCATCGAGAAGCCGTTGACCGGGGCGTCGGGGAAGGACACGTCGAACGCGCTGGGCGTCATGATGGACGCCGGCGCCGCCGCCCTTGTCAGCACGTGCGGGCGTTGGTGCATGGGCAGCGGCACGCTCTCGCCCGGGAAGCTCATGCCGAGCAGCTGGAGCATGGCCACATCCGACATGACGGCGTGCAGGCCCATGGCTGCGGCTGCAGTTGCGGCCCCGTGTGGGTCCTGCGGTGTGGCGAGCGCTGGGTTGGAGCTGAAAAGGGAAGGCTCGACGTCCCACAGCCGTAGAGGTAGTTCGTGTTGTTGCTGCTGCTGCTGCTGTTGCTCGTTCAGGTTCCAGTTGGACGCAAGCATGCCCATCATTTCGCGGTCGAGCTCGTAGGGCGGCGGTGGCATGCCCGAACCTGGTAGGAAGCCGTTGTCGCTGTCGGACCCGTCGTCGGCCGAGTCGGCGCGCATGCCGAGCTGCAGGATCTCGAGGTCCACTGCGGACGGCGACGAGGTCGTCGTCGAGGACGCCTGCGCGTGCGAGAAGGGCGTGGTGGTGCACGCTGTCGTCAAGCGGCTGCTGCTGTAGTCGCTAGTGTCGCTGCGGTTCCTTCCGCCGCGGCGGGGGCTGGAGCTGGAGCGGGGGCTTGATGCGGAGGCGTGAGGATCGGATTGTTGGGCATACTGCGCGCCGCCACGAAGGTTCGCGCCATGTCGCATGGTCTCCTCCTGGTGGCGGTAAATAAGCGCGAGCGGCATGTCCTCGTCGGGTCTTTGCGTCCCGCACATGCTGCACTTGCTTACTTGCTCCTCGACCTTGTTTTTGGCGCTCGAGCGTTAAAAAACACAAGGCGACGGCTTCAAGCTGGCGTAGTCCACCCTGCAAGACACTACAAGCAAGCCACAAGTGCCGCCTGGTGGATGTCGAGCCACTGGTTGGCTGGCTGGCTGCCGTGACTAGTGTCGACGAGCCCGGGAGATAGATACACGGGCGAGAACACTCGTCGAGCGTCGGCGTTTGGTCGGCGGCGCTGGCGTGGACGGCAAATTGGATTCTCCACGCCTGACCCCCAAGAGCGCGAAAGTGTCTGGCCGAGCTTTGGGTCGGGACACAAACAACGGGGACGCGTGTCTATGGGACCACGGAGGTCGGGTCCCGACCAGTGTCGGGTGGAGATGACACTTTTGACAGATAGCGCAGCGTTTCGGAGATAATGCGGGCTCACTTGAGTATCGTAGCGTTCGGACTACGGGTCCGTCGAGTTCAAGTTTGGTCAATGACTCGGGTCGGATCGGCGCAGACATACAAAACCTGGTATAGTTGGGATTGGTAGTCGACGCGTTGCGCTGCGTTTCGCACGCACGCCCCCGCAAAATGAGTTGGCATTGTACGGATCCCGAGAATTTATGGGCCAAACGTACCATCTTCTGTCTCTCCCTTTACAGCGGATCATCATGCGGGCGCCTCTGTCCGTGACGACAGAATCGCGCAACGTACAAAGTTCACGCATTGTATTGATTATGGCAGGGATTGCAACGCCACGCATTATCTATTGAGAAAAATGCATACAAACTTCAAATCAACTGGCGACGACGATATTGCGTTCACTCCATATTGAAGCTTCGAGGCGCCAAAGCAACGGTCGGCGGGTGGCAACTGAATACTTCAGTGCCCGAAAGCACAGCCAGCTGTTAAACACCCGTCGCATGCTCGCGCAACGCGGTCGGTCGCAATTACCTCGATGAGTCCACTTGACAACACTATCTCGGAACTGGTCCGCTTGGTCGGTCGGTACGTGAGGAACGCCAATAGATGCGTCCAGATA
Source organism: Phytopythium montanum (assembly GCA_023338065.1). Lineage (NCBI taxonomy): Eukaryota > Oomycota > Peronosporomycetes > Pythiales > Pythiaceae > Phytopythium > Phytopythium montanum. Next base: position 23,214 of record JAADXY010000006.1, read on the forward strand.
TATTGGTTGTGCGAGGTTTCCGTGGTCGCATAAATACGCGGGAAGGAACAACGCGAACACGCACCTAGTAACATACTGTCGTTGCTCCACCCTTCAAGACTTTTCGAGATGGGTTGCCGCCGGGATCGTTCAGGCGAACAAGCGAAACGAGTGCCTGGCTGGCTGGCCTTTGGCCGAGCCATTCCTATCCGAGTATCGTTGAGACGCTGACCTCCCCTCGCGTGTGGCCAAGAGAGACCCTTACGGGCCGCCGTCATCAGCTGTTCAGTCCAAGCAGAGGGTTTAACGTGCCGAGGTCGACAGAAACGCACAGGTTTAGAGACAGGCAACTGGGTGGCGCGTTTCTGTCCCCCCCCCGTCGTAAGCCAACAAGTTGACAGTCGACTGCGCGCGTTTATAACGTGCGTACACTATCCGAGGACACCGAGATCCAGGCAAGTTCAGTTTTGCTGGCATGAGGCGGAGAGATTGGACTGGTCGTGTCCTTGGATGCATTCCGGTATCTTGCGGCCCGCATTTCGGAAGCAGCACTTTCGGAGTGGCTGATCGGTTGGTCTTGCAGGGGGGGAGAGGGGGGGAACTGCGATGTCCGTGCCAAGAGAGGAAACGTGCGCGGCGACGTGGTCCCGGAAACGACAACAATCCAGCGTCCACGCGCCGTGTTCATCAATGCGCTCACCGGTTTGAAGTCGTCGCTCGCAAGATGCGGCAGGATCCTCACGCCTTTCGCCAATCCGTGTCCAAGTGGTTGCCCTGCAATGGGTGCGTTCAATTGATGCTTTGGACACATCCGTCCTTGGTGTTTCAGGTAGTGTTCTGGCGGACGCTAGAGGACACTCAACTCAATTGCTCACATGCATTCACTTCACAGCTAGGCTAACTCATTTCCATGGCGTGTAGGCAGCCATCACTGGGACAAAAAGGTCGGCGAGACCGAACTCGAGCTCAAGATGGTGCCGACTTACTGCGAGCGGCGTGGCCCGATGGTGCGGCAGGATGCAGCTATGAGGGGCGAACACGAAGCCACGGCGATCGGGATCATTTTGGACCAGGAGGACGAGATGGAGGATGCGGTCGAGCGGCTCGGCGCCTGGAGCGAGAGCAAAAGAGCGTCATGCACTCCAAGACATCAAGCAGGGCGACTACCAGGGTGCCGGTGCTCGTCATCGAGGTGCGTGACGCAAACGCAAGAGCGTGAGTCGTGGGTGGACCAGTTGGTCGCTGCAACTCAGGACGAACGCGAATGCTCGTGCCTTGAATCTCGACCACTAAGGAGGCGCTTAGCTGTGTGTTTGACGAGATCGATGTCAAAAGCATTGGCCGCGACGACCTCAAACAGGCGTCAGGCAAGTTTCGTTCATGCTCTCATGGATGACCTCATGAGTGGCTGAGGTGTCACTGACAGTCGCTGTCGCTCTTGGCCGACAAGGCGTCGATCCTCGAGGACAAGTGCATTGGCGTTCACCAGCTCTACGTGTTGCGCTGCACCTTCATGAAGGGCGAATCGCCTGGTGACAACAAGTCTGGCCCCTAGAACAAACCACAAGCTGAACCGCCAGTAGATCGCCCAGAGGGCGACGGCGGGAGCATCTACAAAGCAGCGGTGGCAGTAACCACCCTCGCACAATGCTGTCCGGCGTTCGGGTATGAAGGCCACATGCTGCGGAGGTCGGTGTAGCCTCGGTACTCTCAGAGTCCGGGTTCTGACCCGCCGCTCTGTTATTTGAAGGAGACAGTCGACACGCTACCACGATCACACACGTACACGACGCGCAGTTGAAGCATTCAGAGCGGATGCACTTTGAAGTCGCGGCCCTTGTCCCACGCGTTGGCTCCTTCGTCCGCGTCCGCGTTCCACGTGAACGAGTTGGCGCCGTCTGCAGCACACAATTGTCGAGCCACAACAGACCCATCGTCAGTACTCGAACCAGCAGGCAGCAGCAGAGCAGACTCAGCACGCACACTTGACGCCCTTGGCGGGTGGACAGCCGCCGTGCAGACTGGCCGGGTCGAGCGCATTGTCCGGCGTCTGCGAGTAGAACATGGAGGCCGTGAGCTTGGTGGGCGGCACGGCCAGTCCGTCCGAGCACTCCTGCATGCCGGCGCGCTCGATGCCCGTCACGATGCGCTCGCGCGAGTACGGGAACACGGTCTCTCCGCCCTCGGGACAATCGTTCAGGTACAGGAACACGGTCGCGAACCGGTTCGGCTCAAAGTGCCGCGCGTACGACGGCTTGGCGTACGCAAAGTCCTGCGCGTCGCCGCCTGCAGAGGTGACGAGCTCTCTCCATGCGCGCAGCACCGCGTCGAACACTCGCGAGTCGCCTCGCAGCGCCTCGATCAGCACGTCCGTGCTCTTGCGGTTGGTGCGGAGCCAGTCAAGCCATTCGGTCCCGAAGGTGTCGGCCAGCTCCTGCTCGCTGTGCTCCAACAGCAGCGTCGCCAGCTCGTTCTGGTAGCTCATGTGGTACGTCGGGTACAGCTTCCCAGTGGGCTGGACAATGGCCGGGACCTTTGCGTCTCCATCCGCTTCGTCCGTCAGGTCCTGGATGCGCTCCTTGAGCCACCGAATCCAGCGAAAGTAGTGCGTCACGCCGTTCACGTCCCGCGGCGGGATCGTGTACTTGAGCGCGTCCAAGTTGCCCACCTTGGCTTCCCAGGACCGGATAATGTGCGCCAGCATGTACCCTCGGTCCCTCAGCAGCGGCCCGAGGATGTCAGTCGCCTCGAGCGCCAGGTTCTCCTGGAGCCAGTCGCCCCACGCCACGTCCGCGTGCTCGAAGAAGAAGTCGCTCTCGACCGCGTCCTGCATGAAGACCCTCAGCAGCGCCTGCTGGAAGTGCGTCTTGTCCTCCGCGACCGGGAACAGGCTGCCTCCGCGACGAAAGTCAGCGGGCAGCAGCTGCCTGGCGTCCTCGTCCAGCTCGAGCTCGTCAATGCGCGCAGAAGCCCAGCGGGCCCAGGCGTCGTACTCTTGTGCAGCGAGCTGCTGCGTCGGCAGGAACTGCTTCGAGTCAAAGTAGTCCTCGTGCTGCCGGAAGAACTGGCCGGTCTCGTACCGCACGAGCTGCATGCGCTCCGTGAATCCCGCAGCCGGCAACCGCAGTAGCTGCGCAGTACGCAATCGCAGGTCGCGAGTGAAGGCGCTGTCGTCTAAGAAGGCCGTGAAGCTCGTGCGGTCCGCGTGGTAGCCGTCCACGGCGTCCGGGCTGTCGACTGGCGACCGCGAGAGGCGCGCCGACCCCTGGGCAATGACAGCGTCCGCCTCCGCCTGTGAGAAGAAGCCCTCGACGGTGAACACCTTGGGGTGCAGCGACTGCGTCGTGACGGTGAAGGCGCCGTCGACGACGCGCTTGTGGCCCACGCGGACGCCCGGCCAGACCCAGAGCTGGAAGTCCAGCAGCACGTGCGCGAGTCGCAGAGCTCGTAGCTGCGCCAGCGTCTCGACTGGCTCGCCGGCTTGTGAGAACAACCGCACGCCGTTCGCTGCCGCGTGTTCGTCGCCGCCTAGAGGTCGCACGGCGGCGGTTGCTAGCGCTCCAAGGCATTCGTCGCGGTCGCTGTCGCCGCCGATCGGGTACCGCAGGAACACGCCGTCGTCCTGGCCGTTGAGCATGAGGAACACGCGGTCGTCGGCGGCGTCTGCGGCCTGGATTGTGGCCTCCGCGTCTGTTACATGCGTCGGCCCGTCCAGGACCGCTGGAGGTGAGCAGGACGCGTCGACGGCAAGCAGTCGGCGAGTGCGCAGCGCCACGAGCTCGCTCGCGTACTTGTCCGGCAGGTCGACGTCGGGCTGCAGCTTGGCGGTCGCCGTGGACGCGTCCATGAGCGGGGAAGACGCGGGCGAAGTCGTCGTGTTGGCTGCTGCTGTCGAAGGGGCGGACGGGGAGCCGAGCGCGTCCGGACGCGTGAGCGCGACGCCCACGAGCGCCGCGAGCGCCGGCAGCAGCAGGAAGAGCAGCCAGGAGGGCGAGGAGGGCGAGGAAGAGGACGCGGAGGACGAGGAGGAGGACGCGGCAGGCCCGCGCTTGGCCGCGGGAGGGGATCGAGGCCGCGAAGGCGCCATGGGGTCGGCGATGGTGATTGCCAAGCCTTCGCTTGCTTTGACGTCTCGGCTGTTTAGTGAGAATTGAGGAAATCCGTTTAAAGTGATTCTTTTCGACAGTTTGGAAGTTGGGTTGAAGTGTAAGATTGTATAACCTTCTGTAATAAGTATTTGAAGGTTGCACTGAGACGTTAGTGAACTTCACACTATGCCTCGTAAACCTGTTGAAACTGCGAAATATTATATATCTGATTTGGGGTTGAAGCTACGTCTGATTTGAAGGGATTTAGGAGACGGAGGGTGCGTCATTGCAGGCAGGCCCTACCCCAGATGACGAGGCGATGCCTGGATCTGCCACCATCCCCCGTCTTCTTCTTCGACGAGGACGGCGCGCCACGAGATCGTTCCCCGCACATGAAGGTGGCGGTGACAGGAAGGCGAGTCTCTCGTCACATTCGGAGACCAGAATGGGGGGGCTCGACTCGTGAAGCAAGAAGCAACCATAATGCTGGACGGACGACACCGTTTTCCCGCTTGAACATGAAGCCAACCTGCGAGCGTACACGGACGATTTACAAAATGTGACAAGCTGTGCCCGGATTTAGACTTGGTATTTGTATGCAGCGTCGTCCAGAGGCCACGCATGTGCCGTCGTCTCTCGCACGTCAGTCAACCACGGCAAGAACCACCAGCTGATTTTCAAGCGCGTTGATTCGCTGGCACACCGGCGCGTCACCGGCCTCGCTTCGTGACGTCCACTGGGTGCCCCAAGAAATCCGTCCGATTCGGGCAGCCGTCCTGATTTTGCGCTGAGATTCGGACTCTGCACCGCCCGTCGCATGTCTTGGGGGGAAGTTTAGGATCAGCCTTTTGAACCGTCAACCGTCGCCAGGCCGTGAAACCTCTTGCTTTCATTATGCCATCCTCGAATCTCATGATAGGCGGCGTTTTCGGCCGCGAGCAGCAGCCATTCTCGGATTCCAAGCGTCGGCGTCAAGTGCAAGACCCCAGTTCTCTCTCTCCCCCCCCACCATGCTGGCCGCCACCTCCACCGCTGCCAAGCTCGCCTCGGCCACGCTCGCTCGCCCCGCCGCGTTAGCCGTGGGCCGCGCGCTGCTGACGACCTACTCTGGCGGGCAGCCGATCGAGGGCCAGGGCGGCTACTACGGGTCGATCAAGACGCGCTCGGAGCCCGGCACGTTCTACCCCGGCGCGCGCGCCGAGCCGCAGGACGTGTCGACGCTCGCGGGCCTCATGCACACGTACGAGGCCAAGAAGGCGGCGCTGAAGACGACCGAGGAGCACGAGCAGGCGCTGCGCGCCATCGCCAGTGACAAGCAGACGGTCGCGCTGCTCAAGCGGCTCGTCATGCGCGGCGCGCCCGTCTGGGGCCTCTCGTCGGCGCAGCGCGAGTTCGTCTCCAAGGCCTCGCGCGCGTCCGCGTAGAGCGAGATCCGCGCAGCCTCTTGGCGCGCGGCCGCGAAAGTGCTTCGCCCGCGCGCGCGTCCCTCCAGATCGCCGCCCCTCCTCCTATAGCTCTTGCTCATGGAAGGGCAGGCGTCGGTTATCGACACCCTGCATGCCTCTCTGCGTATCGCCCTCGCTCGGCGCTTAATATATAGCACGACGCTTTGATTCGGCATCCGTTGCAGTCCGTATGTGGCGGTAGGTGGCGTGGCTATGCGTCTCTGAATCTAGACCGCCTGCCGCGTCTCATGCGACCACTGGACGCGATCTTGTCTGCTGCGTTTCTTCTTGATCCTGCATGGACACGTCACTGGTACCACGCACACGGCTATTCCACTTGCTTCCACTTGCTCCTGACGCGTTGACGTCCTTGATCCAGCTTCCAGGACGACCAATGGCTGCATCGCGAGCGCCACCGCGTCACGAGTCGATCGGTCGCTCTTCGCGGACGGACGAGCGCTTTGATGACACACTCAGAAGTGCAGATGCGTGATCGACAGCACGCGCTTGCGGTTGTGCATCGGCGGCTGTTCGCTCGGGGCGTCTGCTGCAGGCGCCGGCGTCTTCACAGGGGCTGTCGAGCCGCCAGAGCCGCCGGCAGCGCTGCTGGATTCCGCGCCGACGGACGAAGCGGACGCCGTGGACGCGGACGCGGACCGCGCGCTGGTCGACGACTGCTGCGACTGCGAGTGCTGGCGCGACGGGTGCAGCAGGTCCGAGAACGGCGCAGCCGCCGCAGTCTTGTCGCTTGGCCTGACCGTCGACACGTCCGCAATGTACATGCGCAGCGTCTCAAGCCGCACCTCGGGCACCTTGGGCGACATTGGCGAGGCCGGCGGCGATGGCGTGGGCTCGCTAGCAGCTGCCTTGTCGGCGCCGTCCTCCTCCTCCTTGGCGCTGCCGTCCGCCTCGGCGCTGCCTTCACTGTCGCTGGCGTTCTTCTCCTCCTCCTCCTGCTCCTCCTCGAACGTCTTCTCGACGACCCACTCGGTCTTGAGTTCAATGTCGGTGCGCACGCTCGCGAGCGCGCCGAGCTGCGCCACGAGCCGCGCGCGGATCTCCGGGTGCAGCCCGCTCTTGACGATCATCTTGTGGTTGATGTGCGCGGCGTGCGTGCCCGCGACGATGTCTCCGAGCCAGTCGACGATGCGGCGGAACTGCACGACGTCGTCGTTGCAGATGTGGCGCCGGAAGAGCTCGAACAGCTCGGGGAACTCGCCCAGCGACCGGTGCCGCTGCACCGCCATCTGCTCGATGCGGCGGCACATGTCGTTGCTCACCTCGAAGCCGTGCAGCCCGGCGGCGTAGCACGCGTCGCACAGCTCAAAGTTCTCGCACGTGTTGCACTTCCAGCGGCCGCCCACGATCGGGCTCTTGCCGCAGCCGTCGCACAGCGTGTCCTCGTGCACGTAGTTGCGCTGCGAGCGGCCCGTGAGCAGGTTCTTGACGTCGCCGAACATGGAGCCCACGCCAGACTTGGTGCGCATCATGCCGAAGAGGCCGCCGCTTGCTGGTGCTGCCGCCGCCGCAGTAGCATCACCGGTGTTAGCGCCAGCTCCAGACGACGCACTCGAGTTGGAGCCGGTCGACGCGACGTCCAGCACCGCCTTGGACTCGGACACGCTCGCGCTCAAGTCCACCGGCTCGGACGCGAACCGGTCTTTGCCGGGGACGAGCGCGCGCGCGCCATGCAGCACCGACGGGGCCGCGACGTCGCCCTTGGGGCCGAAGAACAGGTGGTCCTTCGCCCAGAGCTTGTCCACCGCCGAGGCCGCAGCGGTGGCAGCGTCGGCGGGGTTCACCACCGCGTCCGACGCGTGGTCGCTCACGTCGTAAGTCGGCGTGGCCTCCACGTGAACCGTGTCCTTGTTCTTGGGCACGAGCGTGATCTTGAGGTCCGACACCTTGACGAACCGCGTGCGGACGTGCGCCTGCACCTCGAGGTCGTGGCGGTTCTTGAGCAGCGGCACGATCAGGCGGCGCATGTTGTGGTTCGTGTCCTCGTTCATGCCTTCGATCGAGATCTCCGGGTGGAAGTTGGAGCGGATGTCTCGCCCCTCGAGCACGAACACGAGCCACTTGGACAGCTTCTCGCGGCCCTTCTCCGGCATGCTGGCCATCAGTCGCTTGACCACCGGCGACTCCATGTCGATCGGCGCGACGGGGAACACCTCGTCGTCCAGCGACCATCCGTCAGTCGACGTCACTGAGCTCACAGTGTTGGAGCGTTGCAGCTTTTTTGGCGACCCCGTCGCTGTCGGAGTCGGCGAACTCGAGGTTGAACTGGTCTCGCCGCCGCCACCGCGCACCGACTTAAGCATCGTGGCCTTGTGCTGCAGCGAGTCGAGCTGCGCCGCCTTGTCCTCCTTCTCCGAGATCTCGACGAACCCGCGGATGTGTGCGTCGTACTCACGCAGCCGCTCCTGCAGCGCGTCCATCTCGCGGTCGTAGAAGTTGCGGCAGTTGCCCAGCTGCTCCGATAACTCGCGGATGCGCGTCGTGCACAGCTCCACCTCGTGCGCCTTGGCCTGCACCTGTTGGCGCAGCAGCTCGTTCTCCCACAGCGCAGCGCTATCTGCGCGAGGCCTGTCACCAGTCGACGACGCCTGGGTGGCGGACAATCCAACCGCAGTGGAGATATCCGCACCATTCTCCAGCTCGGCGACTTCCGAGATGGTATGCTGGCTGGCAGCTGAAGTGGACGAGGCGCCAGCCGCATGCTTGCTCTCCCGCTGCTTGAGTAGCGCGCTCAGCTCCTCCAGCTGTTTGGCCTTGGCCTCGAGTTCGTTCTCGACGAACGCGAGCTTCTTGGCCACGTCCTCGCTGCGGCTCGCGGCCGTCGTCAGCTCGAGCGACTTGTGCTGCATCTCCTTGTTCTCGGCCTCGAGCTCCGCGCAGCGCTCCTCGAGACTCGCCACCTCGGTGGCCTTGGACGCCTGTTCGTCCTCCAGCTGCTCGATCTTGGCGAGGAACTCCTGCACGCGCGCCTGGTCTGCCTCGGTCTCCGGCTTGTCGCTCACGTCCGCGCTCTCACTCTCTCCGCGCAGCTCGAGCAGCTGCGCCTCTAGCGCTGCGATGCGCTTGTCCTTGGCCGCTAGCAGCACCTTGTACTCCGCGACCGTGCGCTCCTCGTTGACGGTCGGCTTGTTCTTGATGTCCTTGGCGCGCGCGCCGAAGCGCAGCGTGGAGAGCGTCTCGTCAGCATTGTAGCTGCTGCTGCTGGCGCAAACAAGCAGCGTGGTCTGCGAGTTGCCACCGAGCGAGTCCTGCAGCAGTCGCGTGAGCTTCGAGTCGCGGTACGGCACGTGCACGTTGGGCTGTCCGCTCGTGAGCGCCTTCATGACGCCGCCGAGCGCCGAGAGCGACTTGTTAATGTGCTGTGCCTCCTTGAGCGTCTGTCCCTGCGCGAGCGTCTTGCCGACCTTCTCCGAGCCGGCGAGGTCGACGAGGAAGAGCCTGCCCGTCTTGGAGGCGCCCGTGGCCACGTTGCGCTGCTCGACCGTGACGATGAGCACCGTGTGGCTGCGGCTCGAGTCGGCGTTCATGCGCGTGCTGGCGATCACGCGGTTGGCGCCGCCGAGCCGCATCACGGCCAGCATGTCGTCCGCCGACGCGCAGCTGACCTCCGTGGCACCGGCGACCCAGACGCCGCGCTCGCGGCTCTCTCGCACGCTCAGGTTGCTCGCGGCCGGCCGCAGCAGGTCGCGGATCTTCTCCAGGTAGATCTCGACGTAAGCCACGCGCACGATGAACTCGAGCTCGGCCTGCATCTGCGCGATGCCCGCGAACACGTCGCGCATGGCGCGCGGGATGACGCCGGCGAACTCGGCGTCGCCAGGCACGCCCTCCATCGAGAACGTCTTGCCCGAGCCAGTCTGGCCGTAGACCAGGCACGTGCAGTTGTACCCGCGCAGCGCCGCGGCCACCAGCGGCCGCGCCGTCGCCTCGTACACGTCGCCCTGGGTCGAGTCCGGGCCGAGCACCTCGTCGAACGTGAACGTGTGCGGCGCGCCGGCGGAACCACTACCGCCTCCGCCGCCCGACAGCACCGCCGCGCGCGCCTCGGCGTCCACGCGCACGCACTCGACCGCGCGCTGCTTGAGCTCGAGCTTGTTCTGCGGCCGGAAGCGCGCGCACACACGCACGCCGGCGCCCGCTAGCGGCTCGCTCGGCACCCCCATGTTTTCCCTCTTGCCGGGTTGCTTGTCCTGGCTTCTTGTTTGCCGCGCGGCCTGTCTCGGATTGTGTGGGCGTTTGTAAGGAAGCGCTCGCGCTCGGCCGGGAAGGAACGGGAATGCCGCCGGAAAGCAGTGTCAGGTGGCGGGCGAACGAAGTGTGCTTGACCTGTCCTTTCCCATACTGAGGCCAAGTAGTTTGCTCTCATGGTCGACGCGCGCGAGTTTTTTTTTTGGACAAGTGGGTGTGACAACCTTGCGTACAGCATGAAGTAGGCTGTTTAAGAGGTTATTTCTGACGTCAGAGGTATACTTGCGTATACAGTCGACGTCAGTATACTCTGATTTATGTATACGGAGTGTAGCCATGTTGATCCAATGCAGCCGACACCTTGTCAATGGCACGCGATGTTGCAGCTCGGAGGCGGGTGTCCTGAACGCCCCGTACGTCAAGTGGGCTCGTGCCAGAGTCATCTCGAAGCCATCACCAGCCCACGACGCGCCATCTACTTCTGGTTCAACCAGTTCAAGCCTCGTGACGAATGTGAGACGATGACCTCAACACACTCCAGCCTCCAGGCAGGAACCTCTCGACGGGTATGCCCTCCAACCACCCAGCGAAGCCAGACCCTAGTGCGCATGGCCTCCAGACACTCCCTCCATACCTACCAGGTCCCTCCAGGTGCTGGCCGCTCCAACGGAGCCTCACTCACCATGAGGTTGACGGACACGCCGCGCCGAGTACTTCGTCGCCTCCGTCGAGCTCAACCGCGCGTTCTGAGGCTTCGGCCTGCTCATCCTGTCCGCCACGGCCGTCTGCATCGCGTGGGCGAGCTTCCTCGTCCTGCTGACGCCCCAGCCAAACGAAACGGCCAACTACCTCATGGACACGGCCGCCTTCGACGACGGACAGTTCTGGCTCATCGTCGAGACCAACTGGAGTCTCCGAGTCGCATCGACCCCCACGCTGCTCCTCATCAACTTGTGCTTCCTCCACGTGCTCGTCAAGATGCTCTTCGGACGTCAAACAAGCTCGAGATGGCGCCTCGCTTCCCTGGGAACACAACTCATGCATCAGGTCGTTAGTATCGGCCAGAAGCTCGTACCAGTGCCGCAACGACACCTCAGCATGAACCTGGCGCTCTGCCACCGCTTCCACGCCGTCATCGACACCCTCCAAGCCGGTCAGCCAGTCCATCGACTCGCTGCCGTCCTCCCGTCAACACCAGCCACGTCAACGATGCCCTGTCCGCCTCAACGCCAAGTCCGCAAGCCTCTCGCTGCCTTCTTCGCCCTCTTCGCTGTGCTTGTGGTTCTAAGCTCCGAGCAGGCCATGAGCACCTCCCTCTCCGCTTGTGTCGACCACCCGCAGTGCGTCGTGTACGCCTATCGCTGGCGGGCGAGCTCCGTGTGTCCGTGTCTCGCACTGGTCGATGTGGATAACGCCTCGGACTCTGGGCGAGTGGATGCATCCAACTGTCGCGGCGTCGACGGTCAAGGCACTAGCGGCCAGTAGAGACCTGCGCGTGCTCCACGTGGTCAACCGCGAGCTGCTGCGACTCGCCGACGAGCTGCGTCGCTGTCACCACCTGGAATACGTGTACGTCTCTCCATATCTTGGCCATACACTCCCGTCTACGATCAGATCCCTCATGTACACGGGACTGGAGGCACTACCTGCCTGGGCGAAGGAGTTCAAGGCGCTCAAGTCCCTGTATGCTCGACGCGACTCTAACCCTCCAGACCCCACTCACTAACGTCCACTTCCCTTGCAGACACCTAGAAGGCAAGCAGCTCTTCTCCAACCTCGAGACGATCGACGCCGAGTTCTTCAGCAACATGCCGCATCTCGCCTTCCTCGACTTCGCCGTCCACTCGAAGCGCTGGCGCTTCCCGCCGCTCTCGGGCGTCCCTCGCCTCCGCAGCGTCATGCCCGCCCACTTGCTGTCCCTAGAGGACGTGCCGGCGATGGATCAGCTGCGCATCCTGTGCCGCCTCGAGCTCGTGTACCTGCCGCTGGCCAAGAGTTTGCCTGACCTGTCGAGCATGAAGCACCTCGTCCACTTGGCTGTCTTCCGACGCATCGCCTTCTGCTGCAACGGGGCTCTCGGTCACTGTGACCCGACGAGCATCATGTGCTTGGCCGACCCAGCGATCGGCATCCCCAAGGTCCAATGCCTCGGTCCAGACGAGTCTCGAGCGTCTTCGGAGCTCCTGGAAGTCGCCCACAGGAACTCGACCACCTTGTGCATCGCCAACCAGTTCGACAACGTCGGAGCAGACGATGCGCTGGACCCCGCGGCGGTCCGAGCCTGTGGCAGAGTCCTCTACCGCCGGTCCGAGTTCCTCGCCGGCTCCGGACAGATCGGCATGTGCTGCAACAACCGCATGGAGGTGGTCTCGTGCGACCTCAATGGCAACTACATCCGTCTCCGAGCCGCTCAGATTGCCGCGGGTCTTGGTCCAGCATACAACCCGGTCGAAGAAGCGTGGCTAGGGTGTCAACACTGACTGTAATTGACTTGATAGATCACCTTGGAGCGCCTGCTTGGCCTCCCCTCTTCGTCTCCGACGCCGCCACCACGTCTGGATGGTCGACGCGTACGCGTTCTCCCACATGACACGGAGGATATCGAGCCGTCGCTGCTCTTCCAGTCTGTCTTGCAGCGCGTAGAGCCTCGCGCGCGCTCGCTTGGCTCGGTACGCCGACTGTAGAGTGGCAGTGGCGCGTGTCCTCGCGTTCAGCACTCGCTGCACTCGCAGGCCGAAGCGCCGCATGAACTTGAGCCACCGGAAGAACTTGGCGAGCACTCGAGTTGCCGCTGCGGTCTGTTGTCGACGCGTCCGGTTGTCCTGGATGCGTAAGCGCTGCCTTCGCCCCCAGATCTGGATAGCGATCGCTGCGTGGCAGCGAGCGAGTCGATGGCTCCACGCTTGCAGGTCTCGGCGCTTGACAACGTACGAGCGGATGGCTCGAGTCACGACTCGCGCCGCTCGCATCTCACGGACGTACACTGCGAGTCGCTGGCGGAATTGGAAGGCTCGATAGCACCGCTGGAGTTGTGTGGCCGCCGTTGAGTACGTGGCGAACCGGAGCCGTCGAGTGTGCAGCTTGCGGGTGTAGAAGCCGCGCCAGTGAGCTTGGATCGTGGTGACAGCGAGCTGGACGATGTGGGAGGCTGCCTTGCGCTTCCCGATGACCTGTCGCCGCCAGCTTTGGATGGATACAAGAGCCGCGAACTCCTCGAGCGAGCGTTGTTCACTGGCGTCCGCCTTCCACCGCGTCCACGACCGGGAGACGAGGACGTTGAGACGCCAGCGCGCGCGTTGCATGACCCAGAGCGCGATCTTCCTGTGAGAGGGAGTCAAGAAGAGAGCGTCAAGGAGGAGTAGAGTGTTAGAGGAAGTGACTTGGAAGACGTACAGCTGACAGAAGGCGTGGACTCGCTCCTGGCATTGAGTCCAGAGCGTTTGTTCTCTCCACGTCTGGAAGCGTCGAGCTTGTGCCTTCAAGTGGTGCGAGTGGAGCACAGCCTGTGGCACAACGACAGCCACATCACCAGTTAGATCGACACCCCCACAAAGAGGAGCGTGACGCCGTTCTTACCATCAGTTTCTCGGCGGCGAAGCGTCTGCGGATCAGCTGGAGCGATCGATGTGAAGCTGAGCCGAGGGCTGGCGACTGGACGAGCTCGTGGACGCAGTAAGCGCGCAGGTAGTTGGCCGTCGAGCTCACTACACTCGCCAGACGCTGCGGCTTGACGCCAGCACATGACTTGGCGCCAACACTGTCGCGTCTTCCGTCCTGTTCATCCCGCTGTATCCCCGGAGTTCTAGTCGACGGAGGTAGCGCCGTCGCAACACGGTGAGCTTGACGAGATCTCACCCCCGGGGGTACTAGCAACACCGCGCAGTGCTTGGCCGCCTCACCGGCCAAGACTCGCAATGGCTGGACTCCGAACGTCCTCTGATGCATCCAGACGTGTCGACTCAGCAAAGTCGCGACCGCGAACTGTTGGCGAGGCTTCAGTCTTGAGCGTAGCAGCCAGTCGAGCGTCAGCTCCAGCTCCATCACTTGTTCGTACGATAGGCGTGACTGCCGGAGGAGCCGCGCGGTCTCAAGGACTCGAACAACATCGTCGTGGAGCAGCAGGAACAGCAGATCGTCCCTTGAAAGCTGTCGGCGCTCCACCTTGGCGTCCCACAGCACGAGAGCAAGCTCGGCATGCGATAGACCCGCGTCGGTCCGGTCGTTGCGGGTTGGAGACAGCGGTCGAAGCGGAAGCAACGGTGTAGTCCGGTCGTTCGTCCGGCGCCTCCGTCGCCTTCCAGACTTGGGCGGAGAGACCAGCGGACGCTCCAAGGCACTAGTGAAGGCTCGGTCGACATCCATACGACTGCCATTGGCTGCGATCGACACCAGTCGAGACGCGGCCGAGTAGCTTGCTTGTTGAGGGAAGAGGCCGTCGAGGATGGCGTCCGCGCTGGTCCTCGCAGTCAAACTGACGGCCTGCAGCCGGTCAAGCAGGTCGACTCGGTGTTCAGGCCTTCGCATGACGCCTGGAGCCATGGCGACCTCGACTCGACTGTACTTGATGGTGCTGGGAGGGCCTTGAAGCCTATATTTGGCCTCCAGGCTGGTTGGCTGTGCCTTGTTGGAGTGGTCGTCGCCTCACATGTCGACGCGGACGTGGAGTTCCTTGGCGGCCATCAAGTCGACCACTTCTTGGCACTCTTCTCCGCTCAAGTACGGCCGCAGCACGCGCACGCTGTCCACATACAGCGCCTTGCTCCACGGACACTTGGCGATCGCTCGGTGGAAGACCTTCTTGGCCGCGTCGACTCGTCCCAGCGCGACTTCAAAGCGCACATACAGACGCCAAGCCAGTGCACAGCCACGAGTGCGGGTTTGGCTGACCATGTGCTCGAATGTGGCGCGAATTCGAGTGGCAGCGGCCGCATTCGCTCCCCACTTGTGATACAAGCAGCAGTGCGATGGCTCCGGGGTTGACAAGACACTTGAAGGCTCAACGCTGCTTCCAGTAGCCAGGGATGCAGTCAAAGCAGCGCGTTCGATGCGTGTGATCTCCGTCAGCAGCGTGAACAGCCAGTCGGATACTTGCGGCGAGTCAAAGTGGCGTCGAGACTGCTTCTCGACGTGCAAGAAGTGGCTGCGGAGCGCTTGGGACATGGTCGCGCCGGTCTCGGCGTCCACGAACAGCCGTAGCAGTAGCGGGTCGAGAGGGAACGCGTGAACAGCTTGGACAACTGCTGAGCGCCATGTTCGAGGACTGACAGGCGGGAAGGAGCCTGCAGCGTTGTGGTGCTGCTGCATGAGCTCCAAGTAGCTCAGCCAGACGGTTCGGGACTGCAGACACGCCGGTTTCTTGGACTGGTCGAGCAGGAACTCGAGGTAGAGTTCGCAGGCTGCCTCCAGACCTTGGGAACAGTACACGACCAGCGCCAGGTTGTGTAGACAGAAGCCGACGACGCAGGGGAAGGAGTTCATGGCGTGGAGCGAGTCCGGAGAGCAGGAGCCGCAGGTTGACGAAGCTTCTTGGATCGCGTAGTCGAGCTCCGAGCGGTAGGTGGCTTCAAGATTCGCGATCACTTGAGGGTCTTCCATGAGGTGGAGATGTTGACCTAGGAGCGTGGCTGGGTCTTTCCGGGAAGCCTTGACGAGCGACTCGAGGGGTTCGTGGGTCGGTTCCCATACACACCAGAGGATGTAGAGCATTCTCAGCTTGGCTAGCTTGTGGCTCGACGCGTCATTGGCTTCCAAGCGCGTCGTCTTCGTGGTCTTCTTCTTGTCCTGACGCTTCGACTTGGACGAACCCCACATCTCTTGCCGAGCTCGAAGACTCACGAGTCGCTGGAAGTTGCGGTCGATGCTCCCGGACTCTCTAAGTGACGCCAACGTCTTCTCGAACACGCGGTGCACTTGATGGTCGTTGTCCAGCCGATACTCGAGCCGAGCGTACTCGAACAGCACCAACAAGTCCGCATGTGAGCTGCTACTGCCAGTGGAAGACGCCTCGTCTTGTAGTAGACGCTGGCTCACCGACCGTGCGAACGGCACGACACTGCCGTCTCCGATCTTCGAGAGATGAACTGCTAGCTCCGCCTCAAAGCCGATCCAAAGACACTTGACCATCCGAGGTGATAGGGCTTCAGTATGCTCCTTGGACTGGTCTTGGAACATCCCGAGCGTCTGGGCAAAGACCCGCCGGATGAACGCCACTCGGTCACCATCCAACGCTGCCACTTTGTCGATGGAGACGCACCGCATCACTGGCTTGTTGAGGACTTGCAGTCGGTCTTGTGGCGTCATGGCCAGCGGCTTGGCGTAGCTTGGGTCAAGCGCCTTGAGCAGCGACTTGGCCAACGGACTGACGTCCATGGAGAACGAGTCCGCGTACATGCTGCTGTCTTGGCTCAGCTGTGTGTTCACGCCACACATCTCGAGCAGGTTGGACACGACAGTCCACTGGTGACTTGGCAACAGCTTGAACAGGAACGGCTGGAGCTCGTCCGTGAGCACTGCGCGCTCTGGAGCCGCTTCAATCAGCTCTTGGTGGCTCTCCCGCGTTCCCCAGAGCGGCTGCCACTCCCTCTGTTCGTGCGTCTCCTCGCTAGTCAGCCACGTTATGAACGGGTCGTCACGGGACACGTCGTCGTAGTCAGCGCGCTGGTCTTGGACGTCTTCAACCGCGGCGACGACTCCTGCCAGTCGCTTCTCGTCCCGCCCAGCGGCTTGTTCTTGACGAGCTTGAGCTGCTTCTGAGCCCCGCAGCTCCGACAGGATGCGCTCGTACTCTGCCGCGTCGTTGGTTTCGTCCACCAGGATGCGGTAGCCGTGCAGGTTGCTGTACACGAACCTCCCTTGACCCTCTCTATCGCCGTCGCGGTGCAACTCGCTTTCGTTATAGCTCGAGGAGTCAGTTAGAGCAGAGCTAACTCTGTTAGAGCTCCCCAGGCGGTTGACTCGGCGTCGGTAGGCAGCAGACGACGACAGGAGCTGCTGCTTGTGCTCTTGACTCCGGACGATATCAGGAGGGTTGACGGCACTCAGCTGGATCACGCACATGCTCTCCATCAGCGCTGTGACCTTCGAACCCGTCGGGAGAGCTCCTTGGCTCAGCAGTTGGCTCAACGAGCCGTCGCTCAGCGCTTCTTCGTCCCCAAGTCGCGGCAGATCTCGACTCCAACGGTCGGTGAAGTCATTGAGCAGCTCGCGGTGAGGCTTCGAGTCGTCCAGAGTGACGTTGAAGTCGATCAGAGCCTGCAGGTGCGCAATGGCGTGCTCCAAGTGCCCGGTTTTGCGCTCAAAGGCGCACATGAGACCGTGGAAGCGCACTAGCAGTCCCGACAGTAGCGTCCGAGTCTCTGCCTCACCGCCAGCCACTTCCAACTGCTTCCGGTAGACTGCAATGACGCGCGCAAAGAGGTTCCGGGTCGACGACACGGAGAAGCTGCTGAAGTTCTGCTGGTGGCACTCGATCAGCTTCTTCCACAGCTCTGGATCGGTCGGGTCTCGCTCCACAAGCGACTCTAGCAGCCGAAGCGCCACGTCGTGGTCATCACCGCCGTCTTGTAGTCGACTGGTGAGCAGCGTCAAGTTCATCTTGACGCGCTGGAGCTCGCGCGAGCTCGGGTTCAGCGCCGTTGCCTTGTCCAGAATGACCTTCTGCTTGTCCGCGACGCTGCGCTGGGCAGCCGCGAGCGCCTTCTTGTCCCTGGACTCCAGCAGCCGTAGCGTTTGGTTCTGGAACGCCATCAAGTCGAGCCACGCGTTGATGTCCCGCGGGTTCTCGGCCACCGCCGCGTTCAGCAGCTTGGTGCGCGTCACCAGCAGCTGCTCGGCGTTCTGCGCGTCCGTCAGCGCCACAAACTCGTCGCCTGCCGCTACTTCCAAGCCGTAGGAGTCCGCCGTGGCCAGGTCAACGACTGGGTCCAGGAGGATGTACGTCATCTCGTCTGTCGCGGTCGAGCTAGAGTCACGCTGACGACCGCGGCGCTTGTCCGAGTACGCGAGGTACAGCCTCCTCTGCTGCCCGGAGCGCTCAGCCCGACGCGCTTCCAGGCCAAAGTACCGCTCCGATCGCTGTCGCTCCGCTTCCCGCTTCTTCCGGGCGTCTGTGACGATTGAACTGAGTCCACCGCGTGATGAAGCGGCCCAAGTACCGGAGCCAAGCGTCCGCCGCGTTGAGAGAGAGTACAGCGGCTGGTCGCCAGCGTACACTGCACCAAAGAACTGGTTGTCTCGGTCGCCTACTCGGTCCTCCTCGAATAGAAGCTCTTGACTGGAGGCTGGGGTGGAGAGGGAAGAAGAGGGGTTCTCCGAGACGAGACAGCGGGTGTGATTATGAGGGGACCGGGACCGGGATTGGAACCGGCGGCGACGTACTAGACGCCGCTCCTCCTCCTCGTCACTGCTGTTGACGTCACTTGAGGACGCGCTGCTGTACTCTGACCGGCGGTGGCGCCGCCGCTTCTCCTTGTCCCTGGTCCTCTTCTTCTTGCTCTTTTTGTCCTCCTTGCTTCGCTTCTTCTTGCTCTTCTTGGCGCGCTTCTCGGGCTTGGACCGGTGCCGCGAGTGCACCACGAGCGCGCGAGATCGCAAGTTGTCGCGTGCATCTTCGTCGCTTCCGCGCCGGCGCTTCTTCTCGCGCCGAGCGGCTTCCGACTGCTCGACATGCTCGTCGCTTTGGAAACTGCGGCCGACGTTGAGCCACGCTAGCGCACGCAAAACAAGGAGTTAGGGGGTGAAACTTGCGGGGCAAGGAGAACAGAGCGCGGCGGTCCCGACGCGCTAGCCCATGAGCCGAGGGAGTCCGCACCGTCGCCGTCGTCGCCGCGCTCCTCGGCCGTCGCCGCCGCTCGACCAGCCGCAAACATGGTGCGTCGCGTTCAACTTGCTGCTGTCTCAAAAATGATTGGATTGTGCTCATTCGCGTCAAAGTACCTCCATTATTGTGTTAAATAATTGATTAAAACGCTCACATTCAGCGAATTGACCACGAACCAAGCCAAGCATGAGCGCGGACAATGGGTCTTCCCCGTCGGCGGCGGCGAAGGCGGCGCCGCCCACGGACCTGTCGGACGGCAAGCAGGTGGCCGCGTACCTGAAGGGCCGCATCGAGACGTTCCCTATCGCCGTCATGAACCGCGTGGACTTTGTGGACGTGGCGTCCTTGCTGCTCGAGCCCGAGGCCTTCCAGTTCACGGTCGACGCGCTGGCGCACCGGTACCGCAGCATGGGCGTCACGCACGTGGTGAGCTGCGAGTCGCGCGGGTTCATCTTCGGCGCGCCCGTCGCGCTGGCGCTTCGCGCAGCCTTTGTGCCCGTGCGGCGCTCGCGCAAGATCCCGGGCAATACCGTGGGCGTCGACTATGTCTCGGGCTTCTACTCGGGCCGCCTCGAGATGCAGGCGGACGCCATCCCCGCCGGCGCGCGCGTCGTCATCATCGACGACTTTGTCGCCACGGTGCGTTGCATTGCGTGGGGGTCTTGGGGTTCCCTGTGTGCTGCGGGCATTGCGTGGGGCTAATGCGGATGGTAAATCACGGCGTGCCACTGCTTTTGACAGGGCAACACGCTCAAGGTGATTGGCGAGCTGATCGAGCTCGTGGGCGGCCTCGCGCTCGAGTGCGGCTGCGTCATCAGCACCGAGCGGCTGCAGGTGCGCCGCAGCGTCCTCATTGCTTGGTCTTGGCGTGTTGCCCACTAACGTTGTTGTCGGTCGCCTCCATGGCCGCGCCATGACCGCGCCAGGCATCCACGCAGGGCATCCCCGTGCACGCGCTCGTCACCGTCTAGTTCCTTAGCTCACAGCCCCCGGGACACCCTCCCTCCCCGTTCAAAGTCCACACCGCAGCATGCCGCCACATGCCCATGCCTTCATCACCACGTTGCCATTGTTGAACACTCTTGCGTCCTCTATGCGCGCTTTTATTTCAGCCATGAACGGTACTTCATTCCTTCACTACCAAGGCTATCTATCTATCGTCACTTCACCTTGGGCATCAACGACGACAAGGGCGATGCCAACTGCCGCATCCGACGCTCCCGCCGCGCTCGTCGTGGGCACGCGGCTGCACTGGGCCAGCCACGCGCGGGACCAGCGGCTGGACGTGGAGGCCGTGCTGCGCCAGCTGCTGGCGTTCTGCGCGCGCGCGGCCAGCTACGCGGACACGGCGGGCATCCTGCTGGCCATCGGCATCCCCGACGGCGTAGCTGCTCTCCCTTCTCGCCGCGCCACCGCCACGCTCGCCCCGCAGTCCGCATTCGCAGCCTCAATCCTCGAGCTCCTCGACCGGCTGTACGCGGACGTGGACGCGGGCGTGCTCTCTCCTTCCGGCCGCCGCGTCCCGGTCGAGATCATCCCGCTGCTGCACTGGGGACAGTTCGTGCCGGCGCTCAACGCGCTGGTGGCTACAGCAGCCACGGCCTTCCCGTCCGCGTCGCTCCTCCTGCTCCAGTCGCTTGAAGTCGACGCCAACGCAGCAGCCGTACGGTTTCTACGCGCGCGCTTCGACACCAGCCGCGATCTGGTAGCCGGCGCGGCGCTTCCTGGCCACGCGTTCTCTCCATCAGCGCCGCAACCGCTGGCACTCGCGGGCACCACGAGTCCGTGGAACACGCTGGCAATGTGGAACCTTCGCCAGCTGAGCAAGATCGGCTTTCCGCTAGTCGCGGACGGACTGCACCTTGATCCGGGCAGCGCCGGCATCGAGGAAGTCGCGACCATCGCGCTCTTCCAGCGGTTGGTTGGGCACGGAGAGGACGCCAACGCCACTCGAGCGGTGCTGTACAGCGTCCCGGGGGTCGCGTGGCAGACCGAGAGCTTCCAGGACGCCGAGCGCCGCGCGTGGCAGGCGAACAAGATGGCGAGCAAGAACGCGCGAGCGGCTACGCAGATGGAGCGGCTCGGGATCCCAGCCGGCCGTGTGTTCCACCTCGACACGGCCGACGAGTGAGTAGTGTTGAGAACGAGTTGCGTTCGATATGGAGCTGTCATTCCCTGCCGTCTTCTTCTAGCCACAGCCTCACTGTCTAGACGCCTCCATCGACCGCCGGTGTCATGGAGTCGGGTTGGGCGACTGTTGCTGCCGCGCAAAGTTGTTGAAGATCTGCTCGAGACTCGTGTGTGAGACGCTGTACTCCTGGATCGCGAGCTCGCTCTTGGCGCCCTCGACAAGCGCAAACATGTCGGCAAGCGACGTCTCCTCTTCCCCACCGGTGCCCGCCAGTCGATAGCGGCAGTAGTCTCCTTGCCGCTCGAGCAGCGCCACTTCTCGCTGGCCACTCTCCATACTGACATCACCCGCAGCCGTCGAGCCACTGAAGTGACGACGGAGGAACCCGCCCAACGCCGCCATGCGCTCCTCCATGACCCACCAAGCGACCAAATGTGCCACACTGACGCTCCTCTCCGCCCCTCTCTCGCTCATGAACTCCATCGCTCGCTCACGCCTCCCCAAAGCTGCACACACGTCTGGAATCCTTGCCACCTCGATCTCATGCTCGAAAGCAGCCAGTCGATCCGTTTGCAGCTGCTTGACCTCTTCCATCGTCGCTGACCGGAGCTTACAGTCGAGCAGGAACCCGTCGCCGAACCTCGCCTTGAGGTGCGGGATGGACCCGAGACACTGCAGCCTGCCGTCCACCATGATGCCCGCCTTGCTACACAGCGCCTCACACTCGTCCATCGAGTGCGTCGTGAGCACGACCGTCGACCGCTTGGAGCGCACCGACGCGTCCAGTATCACGTCCCACATGAGTCGCCTCGACGCCGGGTCCATGCCAGTCGACGGCTCGTCCAGGAAGACCACCTTGGGGTCTCCGAGCAGCGCGAGCGCCACCGACAGCTTGCGCTTGTTGCCGCCGCTCAGCGTCCCGGCCAGCTTGTGCTCGAACTGCTCAAGCTGCAGCTTCCGTAGCAGCCGAACGACCTCGTTGTCCATAACCAGCGCCAGTCCTTTCAGCCGCGCGTACAGCTCGAGGTGTTCCCTGACCGTCAGCAGGTCCAGTAGAGCGTCGAACTGCGGGCAGTAGCCGATGGATCGTCGGGCTTCCCGCCGTTGACTGAGGATGTCGAACCCGTTGAGAGACGCAGAGCCCGCGGTCGGAGCCAAGTCGCCGGTCAAGATCCGCATGCTCGTCGTCTTGCCCGCGCCGTTGATCCCCAAGAAACCGAAGCACTCGCCGCTGTCGAGCCCGAACGACAGGTTCTGCACCGCCAGCTTGCCGCTCGGGTACCTCTTCCGCAGGCCAACGACCTTGACAGGCAATGAGAGCAGTGGGTTGCCTCCATTGCCAGTCTTGATGACGGAATTCCGCAGTCTTCGCGCTTCCGCAGCGATGTCCTCGTCCTCCTTGCCCTCCCCTTCGCCCGTGTCGTTCAAAGTCGACTCTGCTGACTGCTGGACGCCACTCCCGGTCCTTCTTCTCGCCACTAAGCGAGCAAGTGAAGCGAGTCGAGACCACCCCGAGCGTCTAGTGATGAACCGCGCGTCGAGCCTAGCCGTCCGGTTGCGGTACTCGTCGACCAAGACGGTCAGCAAGAAGTACACTGGCCCTTGAATCGCCAAGTAACCAATGTCGGTGCCTGCGATCTCGGCGTCGAAGGCACTCACAGGTTGCCCCGAGAGCCCGTAAAGCGCCTTGATGTCCGCTACAATGACGCTGAGCAGTCCGTTGCCGAGCGAGAAGAGCGGCGAGAGGCGCCACAAGTAGACGAGCGCGTCATTCGCGGGTCTAGTGGACGCGAGCGTGCCCATCGTGTAACTGATGAGGATCAGTACAATGCCGAGCAGGAAGTTGAGCATGATGGTATACAGCAGACAAGACCGCGGGTCGTGCATCACGTGGGACAGCAGGTACGTCCAGGGCGATACAGCCATGCCGAACAGCAGGAAGAGCGTCACGAGTGCTCCTGGGACGTCCTGAGTACATGCAGAGCACGCTGCGCCGCTGGAACTCAGCGAGGAGGAGACGCCAAAGCCTCGGAGAAGCAGGAGCGCGCCGGCCATTGGCACGATGTAGAGCGCCGAGTCGAAGGCCAAGTTGGCGAGCCAGTAGGCTGGAAGCGAGACGCCAGAGAGCAGCTGCTGGTACTTGGCGTTCTGCCCCTCCTGCTTCTCCCGCACGATGAAGGGCATGACGGACGCCGGGATGAACGTGAAGGCGATGACGACGAAGATGACGGCGGGTAAGCTCAGGAAGGAGCTGAAGAGCGTGCGCGTCTTGAACGACAGCGGGAGCGGGTGCGACGACACGCGGATGGCGACGCGGTCGACCTCTTCTTGGGTCATTGGGCGACCTAAACTGGTCGCGTGACGCGTCAGTAGGTGCTTATGGACCGCTTCGTCCATCATGGCCTTCAAGACCGGCGCTGCATGAGTCGATGAGGAGTTGACGAGGATGTTGTAGGCCAAGATGTGGTCATTAGTCGACCCGTAGACGACGAACCCGCCTTGCTGGTCACTGGCCGCTTGTATGGGCTTGTCTTCGCTGCTCGGCGTTGTGTCTGGTGCCTCCAAGCCGAAGCCGCTCTCGAACGCGAGCTCGCTGAAGCGGAGACAGTAGCCGCTAGTGTCGTTCACCTCGAGGTCAGGCGGAGCGTACGTGATGCCGAAGACTGTCGGTGTTGAGGTTCCGTCGTAGACTTGGCGAGGGATCTCGACCTCGAACAGTTCTCCTCCACTGAACGTCTTGGTCACTACGTCCGCGAAGCCTGAAGCAGCCAGCGACTCGCCCGGGAAGCTGAGTGGTATGGGAGTTTGCAAACCGCGCGGGAACTCGGTCTCGGACACCAGCAGCTTCTTCGGGTCGCTCTGCAGGAAGATGCTCTGTCGGAGCGCCAGGAGCCCCGAGAAGATGATGACGACGGGTAGGACCGTGCGGAACACGAGCATGTTGCGGTCCCGCTTGCCGTACTGCACCCGCTTGCGCACCAGCGCCGCGAACTGGCCGGTCATGAAGCCGTAGTGGTGCTTAGACTGGCCGAGATCCGTCTTTGGGAGTGTCTGGAGCTCGGCTACAGCCACCGCTACTTGACCTGGCGGCTCTAAGGCGTCCACAACGGCTCCGTTAGCCCCGGAACTGCTTGGTAACTGCTGCTGCCCGCCTTCCAGCACCTTGAGGAAGACTTCTTCGAGCGTAGTGACCGAGATGGCGTACGAGAGCACTCGCAGCTCTCCGCAGCGTCTGTCAAGCTCACGAAACAGCTCGGGGAAGGCTGGAGCGCTCTCGAACGGCAGCTGCAGCGTCAGCTCCGAGCCAATGCTGGTGGCTACGACAGCCCGCGGTACATGCGACCGCGCCAGCTCGGCTACTGCCAGACTCTGACCGCAACTAGCCTCGATAGTAGACAGCGAAATGCTCAGCCGGTAGCCGACGCCGAAGTGGTTCTTGAGGAAGAGCGAGGACCCGACGCACTGCAGCTGTCCGTCCGCTAGAATCGCGATGCGGTCGCCCAAGACGTCGGCTTCGTCCATGAAGTGGGTCGTCAGCACCACGACGCGGCCGCTGCGGCTGCTGCGGATGAGTTCCCACGTACTGCGGCGGCTGTACGGGTCCATACCAGACGTGGGCTCGTCCAGGAAGACGACCTGGCTGTCTCCCAAGAAGGCGATCGCGAGCGACAGACGGCGCTGCATGCCGCCCGATAGAGCTCGCGACTGCGTCCGTCGCTTGGCAGTCAATCCAACCTCGTCCATCTTGGCTTGCACCTCTTTCTCAAGCTCCAAACTGCTCGAGATCCCCTTGATGCGGCCGTAGAGGCGCAGATGCTCCTCCACCGTCAGCTCCGGGTACAAGACGCTCGCTTGGGGACAGTAGCCGAGCGACTCGCGCACTCGTGGCATGCTGGTAGAGATCGGGTGGCCACGGACGATCGCTTCGCCGCTAGAAGGCGCCGTCATGCCCGTCAGCATGGACATGAGCGTCGACTTGCCGGCGCCGTTGTGGCCGAGCAGACACGTCACTTGGCCTTCGTACAGCACCAGCTGGAGGTTGTTGACGGCGGTCTTGACGCCGCCACCTCGGGCCTTGTACTGCTTGGTTAGCCCCGCGATGACGACGGCTCGAGCTTCACGCTCTTGCAGTCGCAGATCTTCCCCGACGGGTTCCACGTGGCTCATTGATACTGGAGCTCTGTCGTGGTCGTCCGCGACCTTGGAGCGTGCTGCCGAGCGGCTAGAGCCTAGCAGACGCCTCCAGCACGTCGGGGTGGCCGGGAAGTACCAGCGCTCAGGCACGCCGAACTCCTGCGGCACGACCATCTGCGCGTAGGCAGCGACTAGCACGTAGAGCAGGCAGTCGACGAGCTGCATGTAGATGGCGGTCTGGAAGCGGAAGCCGGCGATGAGTTCGTGTGCGTTGGCGGGCGAAACCCCGACGCTGACGGCCTCGACCTTGGCGAGGATGCTGATGCCTTGCGCGAGCGCCACGGGGCTTAGCAGAGACGCCCACGTGCGCTGCGCCTCGCTGGCGTCGTCCCCAAAGCTGTAGGAGACGAAGAATAGCATGAAGAAGAGCGCCATGCCGACGAAGGACCCGGCGCGCGCGCGGGAGAAGAAGGCGCTGACGAGGAAGGCGAAGGCGAAGCTGCTGAGCGCGAAGGAGAAGAAGAAGGCGAAGAGCAGCGCCGCGCTCGAGTTGGGGAAGAGCAGAGCGCGCGCGCACGCTGTCTGAAGTGCCGTGGCGACTGCGAGGAGTAGGAAGTAAGTGGCGAGCCAGGAGGAGAAGAGCAGCACGTCGCTGACGCCGAAGATGCGCATGAGCTCCCTCGACCGCGTCTCCTTCTCCGTCAGGAAGGCGACGACCATGCGCGAGACCGTGTACAGGTACGAGAGCACGAAGCCGACGGGGAAGACGACGCTGACCTTGTCGTAGAACGGCGCGTACCGGAACGCCGGCTTGGGCGCCACGAACACGCTGGCGCCTAGGTGGGCTTGAGGAGCGACCCGGAGCGACTGGAGCAGCTGCCGCTTGCTGCTCGCAGGGATCGTCACGGCCGACACGTTCAGTCCTCCTGCTCCAGTGGGCCCGGAGCCTGCAAGACCCAGGCTGGCCGGCAGCAAGTCCGACATGGACGCGATGACGTTGAAGGCGGAGCGGAGGATCATGTCGTCCTCGACCTGCTTCATCAGTCGGCCGTCTTCTTCAGCATCAGACGCGTTGCTGACTGCTTGAGACAGCTGGCAGGCGCCTGTGGTGGACTGGGAGGCGGCGTCCCAGTCCGGAAGGCAGTTGAGGAACCTGGCGACGGCGGTCTGCAGCGTCATGAAGCCTCGCGTCGCGTAGCTGAGCGTCTGTCCCGGAGTCACGAGTCTGCTGGTGGACGAGGCGAGGCGGGACTCGCTCCGGGTGTGCGGGACGCTGGTCGGGAAGCCGGACTGCGCGGATGTGGCGTTGAAGCGCAGCGAGTACGCGATCGGGTGGCCACGTGGGTCTCCGATGGCGTCGGCTGTCGGGAGCTGCTCGAACGCGATGGCCGCGTAGATCTTGGGCTTCTTGGAGCTCGAGCCGTAGTCCTCGGAGCGCATGTAGTCCTCTAGCGCCGTCTCGTTGTCGAAGAAGATGCTCGAGTCGCGGAAGCTCGGCACCGTCAGTAGCGAGATGCCGAAGGTGCTGGGCGCCAGCGGCAGCCGCGGATGCCACCTGTCCATGGTCGCAGCGAAGTACGAGCGCGTGAAGGCCGTGTCGGGCGTGATGGCGATGCGGAACGGCACGACGCGGCCGCGGCACTCGACGGGCACCGCGTACGGCGACGAGCCGATGCGGCCGGTGTAGCCGAGCAGCACGAACTTGAGTGTGCAGCCGAGCATGTCGTCGCTGCTGAGCTCGTGCAGGCGGTCGCCCTCCATGAACCCCTGGAGCGCGAGGCTGAGGAGCAGCCCGGCCATGGTCGTCTCGGTGAAGAAGAACTTGGGCGTCTCGAGCGCGGACGCGAGCTGCAGCAGCAGAGCGGTAGAGGACAAGGGAGTGGAGCCGCTGGAGCTGCTGGATGCGTCCGTGGCGCCAAAGAGCGCGTCGGAAGACATGCCGGCGCTCGAGAGACTGCTGTTGAGCTCCGCCATGAAGTCCGTCGTGGCGAACAGGCTCCAGCTTGAGCCGTGTCCCGCGTCCGAGGCGTTGGTGGACGCGGAGGACCAGCCAGAAGGGATGTCCAGGTCCGCGTCCAGGCTCTTGAGCAGCGCGAAGAGCAGGATGCACAGCAGAGGGTTGCCCAGCTCGCTCCAGGTGGCCACGGAGTGCCGAGCCTTGAGCGTCCAGTTCTTGGCCAGCAGCGCACGCAGCGTCGCCACTACACGGCCCATGCCTGCCACACTAGGCTGTGTAGGTCAGGCACGGGTCTATAGTGTCTCCTGGTGGCTGGTGGCGACTGTCAAAGCGGTTGTCCGAGGGTGATTCACATGTGGATGCATTGCATGGGTTACAGAGAGCCTAACGGACGGCGTGCGTATTATTAACGCCGCGTCTTCTCCTCGAGGCGAGCTCACTTGCCACCGCCAGTCTGCTGCTTCTCCTCTCGCTTCTTCTTGGCGGCCGCAACCTGTTCGACACCAAGCAGCAAGCGCAGCAAAGCAAGCAGCTAAGGCAGCTGGACTGCTGTGGTTTCGCCAGTGGGAGCGAGGAGACGCAAGCGCGTAATACCTTGGCGTCCATGGCCTCCTTGCGGCTCGCGAACTTGCGGTTCTTGTGGTGCACGCGCGAGGCCTGGCCGCTGGCCGTCGTGGCCGCGATCGCCTGCGCCGCCGTCTCCTCGCAGGCCGCCTTGAGCGCCTGCGCCACCCGCCGATGCTGCGCGTCCGCCATACTTCTACGTGTTCGTCTTCATGCGCTTATGCAATATTGTCAATTATGCAATGCTGTCAATTATGCTCAAGTGTGGTAAGTACAGTGATGCATTGAAATAGAGGACCCTCTGATGTCGATTGCGTCATCGGCAAGCAATAGACATGCACTCTTCGATAGAGTGGTGGTCAGTTTAACTCGTTGTCCTGACTACCAGGAAGTCAATCGAGAAGGCATTTCATGCCAATGATCCGCTCTTTGATCCGCCAACTAGTGAGTGAGGTGACCGTCCGCGATCCGCCTGCTCGCGGCGACTGCTTAGCTATCGCAGTCAACGGCCTCGCTCGCGTGCGCGCTTCTAGATCGCCTCGCCGGTCGTCAGGGTGCAGCGCTGCAGGCTCAAGTCTGCGGCGCGCAGGCGGTCCCCAAGACTCGACCACAAGCAGATTTCCGGTGGAGAAGACCAAGCATGGCGGTCACACAGCGCGCGGCTGGCAAGAAGAAGGCCGCCAGCATCGATGGTAGGCGCTCTATCGATGGTAGGCGCTCTATCACTCACTGTGGTGCGGATAAACCGGTCGAAGAGCTGCGGACTGACCAGAGAGCTGCGTATTCCCGTCCAGCACCCATCTGGAGGAGCTACTTGGCGGTTCGGAGTCCTGAGGCGAAGCTTGGGAGGGCTGTAGGCCGCTCCATGAAGCGCAGCAAGCCCACCACGTCGGCAACTGGCGGACCGGCGGGTCTGTGGCTGTCCACGCCTGCTGCTGCGGCCGGCGACGCGAGCGCCGAGCGCGTGCGCCAGTACTGGGAGCAGCTGAGCGCCGGCGAGCGGCAGCAAGTGCTCTTCGTGGACGACCCGGACCTGGTCAAGCAGCTGTACAAGCTCAACCTGAGTCTGCTGTGCGTCGGACTCATGCAGCGCCACCTCAAGGCCAAGGCTACTGTCAATAGTGACAAGACGCAGGCCAAGCCGGTGTCTTCGACTGAGACCGAAGCGGATCACACTGGCGGCAGGACACAGCCAGCAGTAGCAGCAGCAGCAGTGGCTCTAGAGCCGGCCGAGCCGGTGGTGAGGTCGCTGGCGGCGGCGGACGACCCGAGCGAGAAGACGTACGAGCTGCTGGAGGCCATGGAGTTCATGGACATTGGCACGGGCATCCTGACGGTCAAGAACGAGCTGGTCGAGAGCGCGGAGCGGCTGCTGGCGCTCGTCGGGCACGCGCTCGACGGCTTCCTCTCGTCGGTTCACGTGCTGACGGACGCGCAGTTCCGCCGCCTGTTCGTGGCGGAGAGCGAGGTCATCAACACGTGGGAGGACTACCAGCGACTCATCGCCATGCTGGTCGAGCAGCTCATCTTGAAGAGCTACGTGGTCTTCTTGGAGAAGCGGGCGATGGAGCAGATGGAGGCGCTGCTGCTGGAAGAGTCTCGAGAGGACGCGGCCACCTTGGTGGCTGGAAAAACGACCCACAAGAAGAAGAAGAAGAAGGCGAAGAGCAAGAAGAGCAAGAAGTACCAGCAATCACCCACCGCCAAGGACGAGGTGGGTGAGGCTACCAAGGCGCCGTCCTCACACACGGACTGCAGCGACTTTGCCGACGACCTGGACGACGACAACGACTGTCGTATGGAGATCGTCGAGGGTGTCAAGCAACCAGACGAGTTGCTGACTTCAAGCGCTGCACACGACGGAGAGCAGCCTGTTGCGGGCGGAGAACCAGAACCAGAGCTTTCGTGCGAGAGTCCGACGGTGAAGCGCCACGGGTCAAGCTGGAAGGGTCTCAACCCGAACGCCGCGGCCTTCCACCCGTTTTCTGCCATGCCTTCACTACCGCCATCAACGGAGAGGAAGCGCAAGCTGGACAAGTACATCCTCCGCGTCCCAGCAGAAGATGTGATGCAAGACGCTGAGGACGGGAGCCTCTCGTGTAGCCGGGTAGGAGCTGACGACCCGTCGTCGGACGCTGAAGACGACAGAGCGGAGGATGACCCGGATCTCGGCCGGTGGTCCAAGATCCGGCGCTTCGACGACGACGCCGAGCTCGAGTGGCAGCTTCAGCAGGTGTACGCGGCCACGTCGACGCTCTTTGGCTGGGACTTTACACAGCAGCGTGAGCTCCCCGAGCCGGACCCGAGCGCTCTCCCGTGGAGCGACGAGACCTTCTGGCGCACGGCGCCGCGCGACGTGGTGCGCTACTTCTCTCCGGGCGTCGGTGAGCCGTTCCCGGCGCATCTGCTGCCTCCGCCGCCGCCGCAGTCGCTGTATTACTTCTCGCCGCCGCCGCCGTTCCTGCCGCTGCCAGCGTTCGCTCCCGAGCAGCCGCCGACAGTAAGGAGAGACGCGTTCGTGTACCATGGGCCGGTCGTGTCCTCGCCGGACTTTAGCGCGCCGGACAACGCGCGCTAAGGCAACTCGAACATGTACAATCCGATCAACTCAAAAGGTCAACAGATAGTTGCCTTTTATGTGGTGTGCACCACAGCATAGGTTAGTCATTTAGTATGAAAGCAGTACTAGTATTTTGTGGACAAGTATGAATCGCAAAGAGTCACTGTTCTGCGTCAGTGACGCCGTCTGATTGGCTCGGGGGGCCGATTGATGGCAACCGCAGACCCAAAGCCCAGCAGCAATCAGCTCGAAGCGACCGACCGACCGCTCGCAGGGCAAGGCAGGCATGTCGCTCGTGACGCGCAGCGTGCGCGCGATGGCGGCGCGCGGAGCGTCCGTGGCGCTGCTCGAAGCTTCTGGCGCGCGCGGGCTCGCGGCCAAGGCCAAGAAGAAGGAAAAGAAGAGCGGCAAGGGCAAGAAGGGCGGCGAGGACGCCAACTTTGAGCAGATGCTGCGCGCCATCAAGGGCCAGTACCCGGACGCGTACGTCGGCGCTTGGACACGGTGGTAGGTGTAAGACGGCGGAAACTGAAACTGTGACTGGCTAACGCGGCAGGGAGGACTGGACGGCGGAGGAGCAGGCGCGGTTCCAGGAGATCGGCCGCCGCTACAATGTCATGACGAGCGTGGCGCACAACCACTTGATGCGCGACATCCAGACCAAGATCGACCTCAAGTGGGAGGCCATCAACGCGCTGCCCGCCGAGCTGCAGGCCGAGGCGCTCGAGGAGGACGACGCGCCCGTGCCCGAGACGCGCACCATGGCCACCTGGACGCCGCCCATCGACGGCTTCCGGCGGTACACGGACGAGGACGAGTAGCCGAGTCGCCGAGAAGCGCTGCGTACCTCCTTGCGGGATAAGACTGCTTCGTACTTGCTCGAGCAGCTCAGCAACTTGTCCTTCCGACCATGGTAATAGACTGGGAGACGACAGTGGAGCAGTGCCGACCCGCGTCGCCGTGGCTATTGGCGCTCTATCCCCTCCAACTCGTCTCCATGCTACATGCTGCCAGTCCGCGGCCTCGACCGCGTCTTGTCCTCGTCCTCGTCGCTCCCCCTCTCGCCTGGCGCTCCGGTCCGACCCGCCGGCTGCTTGTGCCACCACTCGCGCACGTTGCGCTGGATGACGAGCGACGCCTGCGCCTGCGCCTTCATGCGCGCAAAGTGCTTGCGGCACAGCACGCCGCGCGTCGCCGCCTGCACCTTGATGGTCACGTGTCTGGTCTGCAGGAAGTTGCGGCGCGCGAGCATGCTCCTCGTCGCCGCCTGCACTGTCACGGCTGCTCGCTCGCGGTCGTGGGAGTGGTTTGGCTCGTGTGTGGCCGCCTCGTCCAGCGCCGAGTCCTCCATGGTGCGAGTGGCTTCGTGCAGCCGCTTGGTGGTCTCCCGCATGTTGCGGCAGTTGCGACGCAGCAGCCACGCGCGGATGTTGTGCTGCAGAACCTTGACCTCGTCCTCGAGCGACTGCCGCTCGTCCGGACCCATGAGCTCGATCGCCGCCTCCAGCTTGGTCAGGCTCTCCTCGTCCTCGGCGATCACGCTCTTCACGTCCGAGTCGTACACGGGGTCGGCCGGCTCCCCCAGCGCCATAGGCGGCAGCATCGGGCTCGGAGCGTTGGTTCCAGCTGAAGACGCACCAACGAGTGCTGGGGAAGCGACGCTCATTGACGCCGCACTCGGGAGATCGCCTCCGACCACAGCTCCTCCATTGACAAGCATAACTTCGTCGCTGATGCTGCTTCCCCGACGTCGGGGGTTGCCGTTGCTGTCGCGTGATATGCTGAGCGAGAGTGCGCACTTGTCGTGGAGACTCATGGTCGAGAAGGCTCCCAGCAAGAACTTGCGGTTGTGCTCGTGGTTCTCGTCCGCCTGCAACAAGTCACATCAACATGCGTGAGAGCATTGCCATGGCCACCTAAGAGTTCCCGCAGTACGTACAAAGTGTGCCGGTGCCTTGGTCGAAGTTTGAGTGTCGCTGCCGCTCTCGAAGCTGTTGGCATGGGAGCGAACCATCGGCTGCAGCACTGGAGAAGCCGATGCTATCGTCGATCCCGACGACGTCAACGACGAAGACAGCGATGGCCATAGAGTCGTCTGCTGGTAGTCGTGGTACAGCACTGGGTCGTCGTCGATCTCCATCGGGTAGCACTCGTGCATCTCGAGGTCAAGCAGGGCGTCATCCGCAGGAGCGCCACTTCCACTCGACATGTGGCGCCTCAGCATCTCCGCGACTTGCTGATGCCCAGACTTGTCTGCGCGCTCCGCTGGTGTGAGCCCGTCGAAGTCTACCATCAGCGTGTCGGCGCCAGAGTCGAGCAGTACGGACACGAGCTCTTCGTGGCCACAACCCGCGGCCAGGTGGAGCGCCGACTGGCCCTGCGTGCTCTGCTGGTTGACGTGCGCGCCGTGCGCGAGCAGCACCGGCACGAGCTGCGCGTAGTTGTAGAAGCTCACGTAGTGCAGCAGACTCAGCCCCGTCTCGTCGAGCGAGTTGAGCTCTTCCAGCAGCTCGTCGCTCGTGTGCGCGAGCGTGATGAGTTGTCGAACGACGCGCTCCAGCAGCTGCTCCGAGAGCTGCTCCAAGTCTTGGTCGCTTAGCTTCTCGATCGTACTGTCGTCCAACGCCGCGCTCTCATCGTCGGCAGACGCAGTTCCAGTCCGATGTGGTGTGTTGTCGTCAGCATCCAGTGGTTGTTCTTGGTCCCTGTCATCCGCACTGGGATACTCGGAGCTGTGTGGCCTTGGTGTCGGTGTCAACGCGCCAAATGAGCCCTGGTCGTCGCCACTGGCACGTTGGGAAGAGCTGTGGCCTCCCATCGCCTCAGCCATGCCGCCATTGCTGGTCGCACGTGTCCAAATGGCCTGATGAAACTCCGATAGCCGCTCCACCACGCGGATCTTGCACTGCCGCTCGTCAACTGCGCGTCGCAGCACACCAGTTAGGAACCGAATCAACATGACACTGGTGCAGGCAGCAAGCATAGCGAGGAAGCACTCACGGTCGGACTCGACGTATGACGACAGGTTCGCAATGCCAGCAGGGAGCGGCCCACCTCTGGCACTGGTCGATACCCGCTGAGCGAGGAGCTCGCTGGCGTTTGGCGACCGACCACGCTTCGAGCCACCGCTGTTATTGATGGACAGGGACGACAGGATGCGTGGAGGCGGCAAGCTGCTCGTGGTCGGGGACACTTCGTGCCGATCTCGGTACACAAAACGCTTCATCTTGGTGAGAAGCACGCAGTTCTCACTCTGGGTGGAGCAGCGCAGGATGAACAAGTCGACGCTTCCAGCAGTACTCGACCGCGGAGCTGCATCATAGACAACGAGTACGTGAGCACCGCCACTATTGGAAGTGGACAACATCATCCACGCACCTGTACACCTCACGACGGTATCGGAAAGCTGCTCCGCGAGGCTCCGCGACCGCCCGAACTGCACGCACAAGCTCCACGATGGGTCGTCCGCGTGGGCGTCCGGCAGCGGCGACGCGAGGCAGATCAAGATCTTGGCGCCACCGTCCACGACGTCCCACTCGGGCGAGAAGTCCGAGATCTGCACGCGCTTGTCGCTTGCGGCGGTCTCGCTAGTGTTGGCCGGGGATAAGTCGCTGTAGAGGACGCCATCGACAAAGTCGGAGGCAATGTCGGCCAGCCCGTCGTCCTCTGTCAGCAGCATGTCGAGGTCGCAGTCGTCGCCGCCGCCGCCGCCTACCGTAAGCGTGGACGAGCTGCACGTGCTGCTCGTCATCGCTGGCGGGTAGTCTGCATCCAGGAATGATAGTCCACGGGCGTCAGTTGTTAGTGAGAGCTCGAGTGTGCCTCAACGTGACAAGAACTACTCCACGCACTTGTCGCTGTGTCCATGGGTTCGTCATTGACTCCAGACGCCGCTAGATGGAGCGTCTCGCTCTCGGGTAGAGGTGGAGCCAGCGGTCTCTTGGTGGCCGCCTTCCTGCCGCAGCTTTGCTGCTTGAACACTTCGTCAAAGTAGTGCACGAGCACGACGTGTTCGTTCGAGTCGCGCAGGTAGTAACTGCGCCGATGGAACGTCTGCCACAACGCGCAGGCGTTCGTGACATCAGTAAACAGTACAACCAGCCGCCAGAGGGAGAAGGAGGACGGACGCACCGCGGTGTCGGCTGAGTGCACGTACGAGCCGAGCACGACGACGGCGCGGTTGAGCACGAGCTTGGCGCGGTCCTCGCGCACGCGGCCGCTCTTGTCCTTGCGCTTCTGCCAGCGCCAGCCGTCCTTCTTGTAGTCCGGCGCCTCGCGCGTGTCGTAGACCATGAGGCTGCCGCCTGGCGGGCGTACACAGCGTCTCGTAAGGTTAGACAGGCGGCCAGGAGTACATGAGAGAGGAAAGGGAAAGGACACACTGAGCGGGCGTTGGCGCACTGCGCTGGGCATCGGGAGACCAGCGACGCGGCTGTGCAGCAGCAGGAAGACGAGCTCGTCCTTGACCAGCCAGCGGTGCGTGGCCTCGAGCCGCAGGGCGGCGGCGCGCGCGGCGACCGCAGCACCATCGCGCATGGCTCGCGACGAAGAGGAGGAAAGCGTCTCTTCCATCTTGAGAGTAACCCATGGTGTAACCTGGGTGAACCCCGAAAATGAGTCACTCCCCGCTTCAGTGACAGGCACTCTTCAACCTGAATGCCAATCAAGTCTGCAACTTGCTCAACTCCACTCATGCGGGTCTCTGTAGTGGCCTTGGAGTTCAGGGGCGCATGTGAACTTCGCGAATCGGTTGACGTCGAAGCACAAGCATATCCGGCAGGACGGCTGGCCCACAATGGACTGGTAGAGCTGCTTGCTGCACGTCACGTTGGCTCCACGCAATTTGCTCCGAGTTCAATACACTGTAGAACCGAGAGAGCTACAGTAACGCTGTGCCACCGATGCCAAGCTACATGCATCATGCATACCTTGCTCATGGATGCAGACATCATGCAGCACCGCACGCAACTGGAGCCGCTCCTGCTCTCCTGCTGCCGAGCCCGCCTCAGTGTGGTCCGACCTTTTGCACACTGAGCATGCAATACCACAGTGATGCTCTTCCCCAACACTGCAACGAGGGCAGGCTCTGCCTCCGTTGCGTGCTGTTCATCCTGCATTTGCTGCCCCCCAACCAAATCGCCGCGCCTAGCCGACAGGACGAGCGTAGCGCGAGCAACAGTCGACCCATCGAAGTGTGCACGCCGCAACACACACACACCACCGTGGCGACCACGAGTGTGCTGGATAGCCGTGCCGTGCCGATCGTTGTAGTTGTAGCAGCGACGCACAGCAGATCCCCTGCCAACCTACGTGCACTGCAGGCCAGCCCACTGGTCTGACCAGCGCCGCGACGCTCCAGCCGCACTGCCAACGCCAATCCAGTCCAGTCCACCCATGCGTCGCCAACTCGCCACAACAGACAACACGGCTGCTCGTATCTCCATGGCCTCGCATGATCGGGGAATCCATGCGGTTGTGAAACGTTTTCTGTTAGCACAGGAAAATTAAAAATAGAAAGAAAACTCCCAGCACGAAATAATCGATACAATCTCCAAGTATCCTGCACCTTTCGCAACAATTCATCGCAAAACAAATTAATTTTTATCCGTGAAACCAACGAGCTGACGACTGCAAGTCGTTACACTTTCCTCTGATTGGCCGAGCCGCCAACGTAGCCAGTCCACGGAAAGTGCAACTTCCCTTCTGACTCTTTTCCCCTCTCCCTCCTCTCTCGAACGGAAACCCTCTCGAATCCGATCACGGCAACCTCCGCACCCCCTTCCCTTCATACCCAACGCCAGTCACTTTTCGTCCCGCCACCAAGTGCACAAGTCGAGTCGCCGAGCCAAGATGGTCTTCCGCGCGCTGTCTGTAGCCACCGCCGCGGCCGTCGCGCTGCTCGCTGCTGTGCCGACACAGGCGCTCGACCAGCAGATCTATGGGCTCAACTACGACATGCGGCAGGGCCCGGACTGGGACGCCAACAAGTGCAAGGACAGCGACACGATCGCCGCGGACCTCAAGATCCTGGCCACCATCACGTCCAACGTGCGCACGTACAGCCTGTCGGACTGCGACGTGTCGTACGTGCTGACGGCGGCCAAGGAGCTGTCGCTCACCGTCTGGCTCGGCATCTGGGTCTCCGAGGTCTCGACTGTCTACGACGCCGAAGTCGCGGCGTTCAAGGAGCTCATCGCCGCCGGACTCATCGACGACAACGTCGTGGGCATCAACGTCGGCAGCGAAGCCGTCTACCGTGGCGACATTACCGCCGAGCAGGCGATCGAGTACGTCACGGACTTTCGCGCCGTCATGGCGGACAATGACGTGAGCGTCCCCGTGTCCATCACGGACATTGTCGACACGTTCATCGCGTACCCGGACATGCTGGCGGCTGGCGACATTGTCACGATCAACCAGTTCCCGTACTGGGAAGCGCTTGACGTGGAGGGAGCCGCCGCGCAGTTCAACAGCCGCATCCAGCCGCTGCTCGACCTGGCGGGGGACATGGAGGTCATCATCAGCGAGACGGGCTGGCCGGACGCCGGCACGGCCGAGAACGGGTCCGTCGCGTCCACGGAGAACGCGGCGCGGTACCTGAACGACTTTTACTGGCTCGCGACCGACAAGGGCTGGAAGTACTACTACTTTGCGGGCTTTGACACGCCGTACAAGATCGAGCAGTCGGACGACGAGGAGACGGTCGAGGCGCACTTCGGCATCTTCGACGAGGACGGCAACCTCAAGGCCGAGTTCGAGAGCCTGACCTTCACTCGTCTGTCGGACTACTCGGCCTCGGCCTCAGGCAGCTCGAGCTCCGTCTCGACGTCTTCAACGGGGGACGACACGGCGGGTACAGTGCACGCCGGCAGCTCGAGCGGCACCTCGGGCACCTCGACGGCCTCGGGATCGTCCACCTCGTCCACCAGCTCCGAGTCGGGCACGGTTGGCAGCAACAGCGCGTCGTCATTGGCTGCCGCTGGTCTGTCGGCGTTGGCTGGCGCGGTGTCGCTCGCTGTCTTCGCCCTGTAAGGCGAAGCGCCGAGGGAGTCTCCAGCATGTCGTGTGTTGCTGCACCACACCATCCAATTATTGCCCACGAGATCAGAAAGTGAGGCTTAATTGGATTGTATAGAGCTAAAACAAAATGGAATTCGTTTCACTTAGATAAATAATTGCTTCAATTATTAATTCTAAATTTTGCCAACGCAACGTATGTTCATCGAGCAAGCGCCGCCGTCAGCTTGTCCTGCAGCGCGGCGCTTAGCTTACTCCCCGCTTGCTGCAACACGGACGCCCCCAGCGCGGCCTTCAACGCCGTCAGCAGTCGCCCGTTCGCGTCTTTCACCTCGCTCTTGGCCTCTTTCAGCAACTCGAGCGCCAGCGGGACCACATACCTATCCGCATCAAACCAGTAATTGTGAGTGGCACACATAAAAGGCAACTTCAATACGTTCCACCAGCTACGCAACGTACCTCGTCAGCGCCGGCTGCAGCTTGCCGTCCGACGAAGCAGCCAGTTGAGCCAGCGTATCCACCAATACAGGCTTGACGCGCGCGTTCCCTAGTCGCGCAAGCGGCGCGAGGTGCTGGCACAGGAGGCGGGCGTCGACATGAACACCCAGAGCTCGGAGCGCATCAAGCGCCAGCGACGCCATGCGCGCGTTGTTGGCTGCCAGCTGCTTGGACAGCGCAGGCAGCAGCAAGCCAAGCACCGGCGCGAGTCCGTCACCAAGCTGGGGAATGAACGCGCCGCCGAGTCGCTCCAGCGCCAGCGCACTCACCTTGGCGTTGCCATCGTCCAGCCGCTTGACGAGCACGTCAAACAGCGGCATGACGCGTCCGCTCGAGATGAGAGCCGAGGCGCTGGACGACGCGAGTGTTGAGACGTCTTCGAGCGCATCGAAGCGGTCCTTCCAGTTGCTGCTGTCCAGGCGAGTCACCAGCCGCTCGAACGCTTCCACGTCCAGCGCAACTTGCTTGCCAGTGACTGGAGCTGGACGAGTCGCGGCAACGGGAGTTGAGCCGCTTGTACTGGAGCTACCACCGCCAGCTCGATTGCTAGACATCGCATTGCCAGTCGTCGCCGTTGATGGTGCTGGCGTCGACTTTACCGGTCGGGGCACTGTCGCCGTGAAGGACGCCTTGCTGGCAACAAGTTGGTCGAGCTTGGCGTGTGCCGAGCTTGGGAGCATCTGCTTGACCCGCGCGACGTCCATTCGCTGGTCTACCAGCAGGAACAGCAGCGCCTGCTTGGCAGCGTCGCGCACCTCGTTGTTCGAGTCCTCGAGGCACTTGCCGACGACCGTGAGGATAGACGTGAAGGCTGTCGACTGCTGCGACTGGCCCTCCCGCTCGACGGCGATGCTCAGCAGCGTCAGCATACAGCGCGCGATCTCGCGGCGGATGGGCACCGCGCGGCTCGACAGGTGAGTACTGAGCGCTGAGACGACTCGTTGTGTCGAGCAGTAACGCGCGATGCTCGAGAGCGAGACGGAGGCTGACTCGCAGACGAACTGGTTCGAGTCGCCACTTCGCTTGAGCAGTAGCGGGACCACGGCGTCCACTTCTCCGTCCATGGCTCGTCCGAAGGCCCCGCCCATCGAGTCGAGGGCCAGCAGCGCGTTCTTGGACACGGTGGAGCGCAGGTTGGTCACTTGAGCGAGGATCGCGGTCACTACCGCGTGGATCTTGTCTTCCAAGACGCCAGGAGAGTGCATCGCGAGTCTTCGAACGGTTGTGAGCGCCTCAAAGTTGGTGAGCCAGTCGTCCGCGCGCAAGATCTTGGACACGAGCGTCGCGGCTTCTTGCTTGGCGTTCGCAACTGGCGTGAGCTCGTGCGGCTCCAGGTATTTCGGCTCTTGCGACCCGAACGCTGACCCACGAGGCTTGGACTCGTCACCGCGCTTGTCTTGGCTCGCGATCTTCTTCACAGCACCGCGAGGCACTTTCGTCACGTGAACGGTGTCGTCTTCCTTGTCGGCTTCAAGCGGTGGTGGAGTCACTGGAGCGGTCGGTAAGTCGCTACCGGACTGCTTGGCTTTGGCTTCGAGACGCCTGCGAGTCGCCAAGGAGATCGGTCGTGAGCTCGCGGAGTTCGTCGACCCAGTGGCTGCTCCTTCGCCGTCCAACTCACTCGAAGCGATAGTATCGTCACCGCACTTGGTCGACACCGGGGCTTCGTTATGTTCCATCCGCTGCTGCTCGAGTTCCTCCTGTCGCTGCTTGGCCTCCAGTCGCTTGCGTGTGGCTAGTGACATACCCGGTGCAGCTCTTGGCTTCCTCTTCGCTGAAGTGTCTTCGTCGTACTCATTGTTGTCTGGACTGGGGTACTCGCCGCCCTCACTCGTCCCCAAGTAGATCGCTGTCGTGTCAGCTAACGACCGAATCGGTCGGTCTTCTCCACTCAACGCCGCAGTCGTCGGCTCCTCACTTTGTCCTCGTTCCAAGAAACGGGAGCGGATCGGCTGGTCCTCGTGATTCACAGCGCGCGTCTGCAGGTCCTGCTGCTTCTGAGGACTCAGCTGTTGGTAGTACTCGCCATCCAGAGCCACCACCTTTGCTTCAACCACTGCAGTCCGCTGCCGTCGAGTCGCTTTACCAGCTCCAGTCCCAGTTCTGGAAGAGTATCCCGAGCTCCCGGCATCTGACAACTCGATTGGATGTGCAAGTCGCTCTGGTGACGTCTTGGAGCGAGCGGGGGGCTCTCGCGGTGTTGTTGGCAGCCCGTTTGTTTCGAGTCGGTCGCCTCCTTCAGTCGAGAACGACGGCTCGCCGACCACACGCTTGACGCTCGTGGTGCGTCGCAGCTGGCTCGCCTTCTTCTTAAGTGCCGACAGCTTGTCGGCCATCTCTTCACTGCTTGTATTGGCTCGATACCCGCTGCCTGGATGAGCAGTCTTCACGCCTTCGTCGACACGCGGAGATGTCGTCTTGGCGTCAAAGTACGAGCGATCACTGAGGCTTCCCCTGCTCCCCGGTCGGCCCGTTGTAGCACTTGAACCGACAAGGCTTCGCGTCTCCTTCAGCGTCTGACTGGCTAGTAGCATCATCGTCCGGAGCTCGGAGGATCCTGGTAGTGACTTGTCGACGGCGTGGTGACTCAGCTCGGACAGCATTGGCAGCACTTGGGCCAGTTGAGGGACGAGCTTCTGTCGTAGTCGTCGCCTTAGACTCGCCCAGTCGATGCGTTCGGCCACGTACTGGTCGTCCACGTGCGTCTCGAGCAGCGAGTAGACGTCAGCGTCCGTCACGCTGCCGAGCGCAACTGCAGTCTCCATCGCCATGTCTCGAACGCGAAGACTGGTGTCGCCTAGTAACTTCCCGAGCATTTGGATGCTGGTTTCGTCGGTAAGTGACGCAGTCTGGTGCTCGAAGTCCTTGTCGACTCGCTCGAACGTATTGCCGATGCGGTCGTGACTTGAAAGAAGTAGCAGCGTCCACACCTTGAGCGCTTCTTCGCGTACTTGTAGCCGTCGACTTTGAAGCGAACTCGCGACCAGAGCGTGCTGGAACTGCGCGACTTGGACGCTTTGGGCCATGAAGAACTGCGAGATGACGCCGTACGCCATCATGCTCACGTCCTTGTCGTCCACGAACGAGGCCGCAGTTTCCACCAGCGAGTGAAGTAGTCGAAGCATCGCGTTCTCCACTCCGGACACACTGGAACTCGTGCTGCTGGAGACTTCAAGTAGCTTGGAGAAGAGCGTCTGGATGATCTGAAGCGCGCGCTTGACGACGTGGGCGTCCACATCCTGCGTCAGTCGAGCCAGCGAAGCGAACAACGTATCCATGGCGTCCACTTGTGAGCTTAGACAGCTCGAAGCTGCCGCCTTTGTGAGCTGCAAGAGCTGCTCGACCGCCGCCGTGCGCTTCTTCCAGTCCGCGTTCGAGTTGCTCCGGCTGAAAGCGAGCGTGTCCATCAGGTCGGAGGGGATGAACCCGAACAGCAGGTCCCCATTGTCACTGCTAGAACCGCGAGTGTCGCTCATGTCCGAGCGATCGAGGAACGAAGCGCTAGTCTTGGTCGAGAGCGGTAGTCGAGACTGTGAAGAAGTAGAAGATGACGGCGTAGTACTTGACGCTTGAGTGGCCGACAGGAACTGCGAGATGTGGAGCTGGTGCAGTCCGAGCGTCTGGCTGTCTTCGCTGCTCAGGAACTGCGCAGCTTCAGTGGTGAACGAGCGGCCCCAGTACAGCTGGAGCTTGGCGATGGCTTCTTCAGCCGCGACGACGACACCCTCGTCCGAGTCTTCGAGCGTCGGCACATTCGCTTGTAGTAGCGACACAAACAGCGCCTTGTCCACCCGACTGGTTGTGATGATGTTCGAGGAGCTACTTGCTCCAGGCTTCCGCTTGCGGAGGAACCGCTCGTCCAGTAGTCGAGCGATCGCCACCAGCGACGCCTCTCTGACTGACGCTCGACCGTGGGCGAGTCCGATGTTCACCAGGAGTTCGGTGACCGACTTGAGGTCGTTGCTGACGGCCACGTACTTGCGGAACACTCGGTATACCTCCTCGTCCATCAACACTCCGCTCGGTTCTCCATCCGTACTGCCAGACGCTTGGAGCGCCACTGGAGGCGCCAAATACGGGATCAAATGCGGCAGGATGGACGTCAGGATCTGCTCCGCGTCGTCGCCAAGCGCGGGCATGACGTCCACTACCAAGCGCCGCGCTTCCCCAGCCACCTCGACGTTGTCGTCCAGCGTTCGACGGCGTAAGCATTGGAGGAACCGGCGCGGGTTGCGTACTGGGAAGTGCACGTTCTCGACGGCCGCGACCTTGCGCAGCTTCTCGAGCGTCGCGAGGCGCACGGACACGTCGTCGTCTTCTAGCTGGAGCACGAGCGGGTCCACACACGCGTCCATGGTTCGCTTTAGATGCTATCGGGATGCTTGCACGTCGCTCGCCTTCGCCATTGGAGGGGGGGGGGGAGAGATGAACGAGTGAGCGACAGGATGTGCGCTTGTTGAGCTTGGTAGATGACGGGAATAGCCACCACCGAGGTTGAGCCACCTTCCTTGAACGGGTAATAATAGACTTGTGCTTGCTTCTGGAATGGCATCTGCAAGGAGAACAGTAAGCATCCGAAGTGAGCACATAGCAAGCCAACACCATCGACAAAGCGCATGCAGTACCTCAACCTGTCGTGGTCGTGGACGCGGCGGAGCTCCGTGCGTTCACCTGTGGCGCCAACGAGGTCAGCTCGACGCAGCAGCAACTCTATCATCTATTGAAATGGACCCACAGTCGAGCGAAAGAGAGAGAGAGAAAAAATGCACCGCGGGTGTTCTTGAGTGGGGGATTCCTTGTTCCTCGACGCGTCAGCGAGCTCGACTGACTGGATCGCCACCTCGCCCTATCGACTCGACCCTTCTTGTCCTCCTCCGTCCACCGGCTTGGCCCGCGTCGCTCGTCTTCCAGCCGCCATTCTCGTGCCACCGCAACGCGCTCGCTCGTGCCACAACACCCCACACCCTCCGTGTGGTTTCGCCATTTCGTACTTCACAGCATCTTGATTTCGCCCCCACCCCGCTTGGCTTCCCCGGTCCGCTCGCTTTTCGCATCGTACAGATACACCCCACGCTACTCAATACTCGCCTAGCCGGCGCCGTCATCATGTGCCTCAATCCAAGTCAGGTGGTCGCCGACTTGCAATAGATGCGTGCCGCTCATCGGGTGCTGCCGTCCGAGAAGAGGTTGACTTCGCCGAAGATGCGCGCTGGAAGCACAAAGTAACAGCGTGATCAGCGATGAGGCTCGGTGCGCAAGGAAGTGAATGGCATGGAGGACGAACCTTTGAGGGCGTCCTTGTTGAGCGGCACGTTCTCGAACTCCATGCCGAACGGATTGGGCTCCGAGGTCTCGGACTGCGTGCGACGAACAGGCTCCAGGAACGGGTGGGCAAGCGCCTTGTCGACCTGAATGGTCCAGCAGTAGGCAACGATTAGTATCATGACAAGCGACGTGCGATGTGATTTTGCAAGCTCGGCGCACCGAGACCCGAGAGTCCGGGTTGAACGACAGCATTTGCTTCAGCAGATCGAGAGAGTCTGCCGGAGCGCCAGGGTACATCTGCCACACCATACATTCACTCGATTAGAACATGGGATGAAGAAGCAAGACGAGGTGGTGATGCGACCACACCTCTCGCAAGTCACGGGGTTCCTTCTTTGGCAGTTTCCGCAGGTACTGCTTCACCTGCACACAACGCGATAAAGGAGTTAGTGAATGCCGATCAATGCCAGTGTCAGCATGGAATATGGGGATCGTACCTCGCCCAATGAGCCTATGTCGTTCTCGCCTGGCGTCCCGATGACGTTGAAGATGACGTTGAGCTGGTCCAATTTGTCCGAGTACGTAGTGGGTCGGTCTGCGCTCAGTGGGAAGCATGACCGGCCGGGGAAGAGCGGAACGCGCTCCTGGTAGCGAGGGCAACTTTCCACTTGCATGCTCAGGAGCTCGGCGAAAATGCAGCCGACGCTCCACATGTCGACAGCAAACGAGTAGTCCTGTAGACAAAGAGCCAGAAAGCAGTTAGTCGGTATGCTCGAGCATAATGGTGCGAGTTGTATCAGATGACGGCGCACCTGGAGCAAAATGAGCTCAGGCGCGCGGTACCAGCGCGTCACCACGTGCTTCGTCAGCTGACGCTTCATC
Organism: Phytopythium montanum; assembly: GCA_023338065.1. NCBI lineage: Eukaryota > Oomycota > Peronosporomycetes > Pythiales > Pythiaceae > Phytopythium > Phytopythium montanum. Next base: position 66,758 of record JAADXY010000006.1, read on the forward strand.
TTCGGCGCATTGTCCCCCGACGACGACGGGGTGGACGACGCGCTGCCCGGAGACGGAGCCGACAGACCGCCATCGGAGGTGGTCGGCGACTTGGAGTCCTTCGGCGAGTACAAGTGCTTGCTCAGCTCGTCCATCGACAGGTTGCTCTCCAGCACGCGGGACAGCCCAAAGTCGCAGATCTGGGCAACATAAATGAAGAGACAACAGGAGGGTTAGTGGAACCGTTCAACATCCAGTCAGCTTGAGTTGGATAGGTGGTACCTTGAGCGTGCAGTCCTCGTTCAGGAGAATGTTGGCTGGCTTCATGTCACGGTGGATCACATTTGCCGAGTGGATGTACTTGAGCCCGCAGAGCAGCTGATACAGGAACACCTGGATGTGCCGGATCGACAGATACTGCGGACTCATGATGAGCTTGTGCAGGTCCGTGTCCAGGAACTCGAACACGAGGTACAGGTCCGTGAATGAGTCGTAGCTCTCCGGCGGGATCACATCCACCAGGTCGATGACCTGCGGGTGGCTGCCACAAGAGTAGAGAGAGAGAGGAGTTAGCCACACGCCTTTCCACGACAGATCGCCTCAGTCCCCGATGACTCACTTGAGGCGCCGCAGGATGTAGATCTCGCGGTACAGACGCTTGCAGTCGATCTCTTGGTCAAACACGTTGATGATCTTCTTGATCGCCACCTTCTTCTGCTGGACATTGTCGAACGCCTCGGCAACCTGTCATCAAACAATCCCATCCAGCGATCCTGTTAGTCAGTACAAGTGTCAATCCAGTTTTACAGTCCTGGGGGAGAGCATTACCTGTCCGTAGGAGCCCTTTCCAAGCAGCCGGACGAGCGTGTAGCGGCTCGACACGTTCCAGTTGGCAAAGTTGCGCAGGTTTAGCGGGGTCGCGCGCGGTACCGGCGACGGCGTCGGCGCATGAGCCTTCGCGCTCGACGGCGTTCCGTCCGTGCCATTCGCCGCACCACCCTGTGGCGTCGGGTTGCCGGCCGTGTTGCTGAAGCCTTCACTGGGCGTGCCGGCGAAGCTGTCGGGCGTGTGGCCAAAGCCGTTGCGGTTCACGAACGCCGGGGTAGGAGGGATGTTTCCAACGGGACAGTGCGGCGTCGGCGCCACGTCGGCACTCATGAGCGCCTTTTGATGGTCAATGAACTTGTCCGACGTCTGGATTCCGCCGCCTTGAGGGGTCACACTCGTCCCGGCCGCGTATCCTGGCGGCGTGAGCCCGTTGGTGACGCTCCCGGCGGCGTAGAAGCTTCCAGATGCAAAGTTTCCGCCTTCCGAGGGCGGCAGCGTCGGGTTCGGCCGCGTGAGCTTGGCGCCGCGCTTGAGCCCGCCTGCCATCGGGCCGGGCGACATCTTGCGCTTGCGGTTCACGTCGGCCGCCGCCGCCGCTTCATGGTCGGGTAGCGCCTCCATCGTCGTCAAGTAGCCTGGAGAGGAAGAAGTCTCTCGTCCGCGTCTTTTCTCGTCCTCGAGGCGTGCACTATCGGCAAATGATCCGTGGCAAATAAGAAAAAAGGACGCCGTCTTCGACCTTCGTCCGGCCGCCTGCCTTTCCGGTCGAGTGGTCAAGCGAGGAGGGGAGTAAATGAGCGACCTCGACGCGCCGGAACTCAGGAATCACGTGCACGGGGCGGGCGCGGGCGCTGCAGCGAGCGTAGGGGGGCGGGGAGGGCCGCGGGGGGCAAGGGGCCGGGTGCTTCTGGGTGCTTCTCCGGCGCTTCCGCGAACGCCTTCTTGTGCTCGTGTTGCTCGTCCTTTCCGCAAGCGGCGAAATGGGAACGCGAGGAAAGTGAGGGAGCGCGCAGCTGAACTGCGGTCAACGATTAGGGGGGAGCGATGCGCTTTTTGGCCAATGGAATGGCGAAAATCATAAAATACGACCAATCAGAGCGGATTTTCTGAGATCACGCCCCCTTTCCCTCCTCTCGCCCAGCTGCACTGTGTTTTGGCTCGCATTGGAGTGGGCCACACGAAACGGGTCGTGCCATCCCGCAATCATGACTTCCAGGTAGCTATTTCCACTCCAACGTTTTCGAAATCGAAATGGTGAACTGGCGACCTACACATTCACATCCAAGTTGAAGCCACCACGACGGAAGGAACTCGAGCCCCATGAAGCCGCCACGTGTATGAATATGATCGCGCGAGCAGAGGACGAAAGCGTGGCGGGTGAGCGGGACCCGTTCTTTCGGGGGCAGACTGTCGCCGAGCGGAAGAGGAAGCATCGCGCTGACTGCCTCGTGTCTTGCTCTCGGTGACTTTCCTTCCTCAATGGCGTCGGAGAAGGCGGTTATCTCTCTGTGTCTTGGGCCTTTCACGCGCCTCTACGCCAGCGCGTGGCGCCTCTCCGCTGAGTTTTCTCGCTGCATTCACCTGCCTCGGGGGCCTGTCCGTGGTTTAGAAGAGGGCGGCGTCGTCCGCCAGGAAGGCGTCCAGGTCTTCATCATCGACTGCGCGCGCCTCGATCGCCACCTGCCGCCGGCGACGCGCCTCCTCCTCTCGCTCGCGCGCCTGCTTCTCCTTCTGCTGTCTTAGTGCGTCCATCTGCGCTCGGCGCGCGCGCTCCTGCGCCTGCAGCGCCTCGATGCGGCTCGTGGACGTGGCGGCGCTCTCTCGCTGCCGCTGCTCTCGCCGCGCGTGCTGCTCCAATCGTCGCCGGTCGTTCGCCACGCGTTGGGCCTCCAGCTGCGCCTGCGTCTTGAGCTGCCGCACGCGCTCCAGCTGCTGCTCCAGGTGCATTAGCAGCGCCGCGTCCGCCCGCTCGTCCTCGTCCTTATCTCCTTCGCCTTCGCCATGCCCAGGCGACTGCATCAGGCCGACTGACCGACCCTTGGATGCCACAACACACCGCGAAGTGAGAACTCGCGTGCAAATTGATCGCATTATGGAGCTGACTCAAGGCCGATTTGAATGAAATATCAAGATTGAACACCCGCTTCTGGCAGTTCATTCCATTTCGTTACCAACCTTGTTTTGTAACTAAAACAACCTGTTCACCACATCCACCACCATCAAGCCACGGCATCAAGCCGACAACATGCCGCCTCCTTCCGCTCTCTCCGCGGCGCCTCCTGCTCCCCCACCGCCGCCTCCTCCACCACCACCAGCACCACCCGAAGCGCGCTCGCCTCCCGTCCACGCTCATACCAGTCTTGCCATGCAGAACGCGCCAGAAGACGAGGACCAGCGCGAGTTCCTCCTCCACGCTCTCTCCATCCAAGGCGACTGGTCCGCGCACGACGACGGCGACGGCCGGCTCTTCTACTACAACCGGCGCACTCACACGTCTCAATGGTCACCTCCCTTCGGCTTCTCCAGGCTTGAAGGCGAGCTCATGATGAAGCTCATGCTCGAAAGCGCAGTCGACCGCTCGGGGCCGTGGACTGCCCACTCCACCGGCGATAACAGCGGCTCGCTCTACTTCTTCAACGCCAAGACACGCGCGTCCGTATGGGAGCGACCAAGAGACTGGGGGGAGCAGCTGTCTCCTGCATTGGCGAAGCCAGAGGGACAGGAAGAAGCCCAAGAAGACACGGCAAAGAGAGAAGAGGAGGCCTCCAAGGGCTCCAAGAAGGACAGGAAGAAGCAGAAGAAGGCCAGGCAGAAGCACAAGGAGCCGGCGGAGCTGCCCGATGAGGTGGCTAAGCTTGGTGAAGCTGAGGAGGAGGCGGAAGAAGAAGAGGAGGAAGAAGACCCGGAGGAGATCGAGGCGGCCAAGATAAGGGAAGCAGCGCATTTACGGCAGGTGGCTCAGTTCCGTGCCATGCTGCGCGAGAAGAACATCATGCCGTTCTGTCGGTGGTCGGTCGCGTTGCCTCAGATCGCAGGCGACCCGCGCTTCATGGCTCTATCGACGTACGTCCCTGTATGTCTATCACCCTTGTTGATGATCCATCCTGACGGTGTGTTTGTATTGGATTCAGTATGGACGAGCGACGCGAGGTCTTTGACCACTTTGTCAAGCACCGACGCGAGGACCTCAAGGCCGAGAAGAAGCGCAAGCTTACTCAAGCCAAGTCGCTTTTCTCGGATCTACTGAAGGAGCAAGTCCAGGCCAGTTGGGTGGACGCCAAGACGACGCTCAGTGTGTTCCTGGAGGCGTTGGAGGACCATGTCGACACCTCCAGGCTCAAGATGATACAGGACGAGTCGCTCGCGTTCCTGACTGTTGACGTGCAGGAGAAGCTGTACGCGAAAGCGGTGAGTTGCGTGAGGTATGAGCCACTGAAGGTGGATGACAACAGGTACTCACGACTGGATTTTGTGTTGAACTGAGTGTAGATGAAGGAGTTCCAGGCCGAGGAGAAGCTGCGGGACGAGCAGGCGAAGCGACTTGGGGTGTTCCTGGAGAAGGAGATGGAGACGCAGGCGGTGGAATGGGACGACAAGAAGGCGCAGACGCTCATCGACGCGTTCTACTCGACCGAGAAGACGGAGACGCGGCTGTCGACCGAGAAGCACGAGCAGGTCTTCCGCGAAGTCTCACAGCGTCTTCGAGCCTCCAGTGATCAACCACCCCCATCGCCTCGTTCCGATACTGAACGCCGTCATCACAGCCGTGAACGGGTGAAATCACCGACTGCAGACCGTCGTCGCCGCGGTTCTGACCATGAGAAGCGGTCGCGATCTCGATCGCGAGGTCGAGAGCGTCGACGCGACTACAGCGAGGAGGAGGACCGTCGACACTCGAGCCGATCCCGACGCCGACACTCTCGGTCGAGATCTCACTCTCGCAGTCAGCATAGCTGTTCTCGCCATCGCCACCGCTCTTCATCTTCATCTCGGTCGCGATCCCGATCCCGATCCCGATCCCGATCGCGTCATCATCGCCGACACTAAGTGTCGCCATGGAGCTCGACGACGGAAGAAGCCTGCGTGTCTAAGGGAGAATGGGGATCTATGTCGAGGAACTGAGCGGCTTGAAGCTCGCCGCCTGGCAGCCAGTGGATCACGGCGCCGGGGTGAAGTCTATCGTGTGCAACGCGTACTTTGGCTCGTCGACGATCTTCATGACGGCCTGAACGCCGTAGTCGAGCGGCACCGAGTAGATGCCGTCGATGTTGACCTTCATATCCCAGCCAAGAGACCGCATCGACACTCGCCGCGCCTTCCCCCTGTTGATCGATCCCCATACAAAACCCCAGTCAGCATCGCCTCCAAGAAGGGCTGGACGCCTCCATAGTGAGTGACGACGCACCGTCGGAAGCGAATGTCACCGAACGTGGCGTTGATAATGGGCTCGCGGACAATATAGCCCATGTCGAGCGAGTCCTCCGGGAACGTCGTCTCCTTATTGAACCTGCAAAACACCATACAGACACTAAGTACTGGACGCCTCCAACCTTGAAAAGTGAACGAACCCCACTACCACCATCAACAGCACACTTACGCCTCCGTCAGCTCCGTCACCGTCTCGTTCATGTGCATGTGGTTCATGGCTTCCAGCACCTTGGCGACCTGTTCGCGGTACATTTGACACTAGAATTCCCGCATCATCAGTCTCCATCCCCGCCCTCGACGCCCTCCAATGTCGTCCTTACCGCACTGTAGAACCAGGCGCTTGACCCCGTCCCAGTACACATGATGACTCCGCTGCTTCGGTGCGACTCGCGCTGGTTCTGGTCGATCCCGATGTTGTAGTGCGATGGCCGCGACGCGTCGCTCTCGGCGATGAAGACCTCGTTCAGCGCGTAGTGCGGCAGCTCGTACCAGTACCCGTCCTGGTTGACCATACCTACGCGGATGCGTTGACGTACTCGCCAGCGGAAGTCGCCGGTCTGCAGCCGCTCGAGCGCGTGGCTGAACCGGTTCACCACGTTGTCCACCTTGAAGCAGCACAGGTTCCCCTCACTTCGCGCTGGGTCCGTGTTGAGCCCGGCGACGGGGATCGGAGTGTTGACGAAGCTCGCGGCCTTGAGGAACGTGCCGTCGCCACCAGCTGAGAGCACGAGGTCAGCGCCGTCCAGTGCGTCGTGGGTTAGCTGGTTGGCTGAGACGACCGACACGTTGATGCCCTCGTTGTTGAGGCTGTTGGTGGGGCATTGGGAGAGTTCGCCATGAGCTTCGAGTGTCGGTCAGGGCGATAGTGAAGGCAAGACGAACCTGGACTCGATCTCTTCCAGAGCCTCCATGTGGTGGTCGTGGCTCGCCTTCAGCCGGTCGTGGACGAACCCACGCATGGACATTTGCTTCCTCAACGCTTCCCTGTTGATCAGAGTACCGCTTTAGTATGACGTAGCCAGCCACAAGACAGGGAGAACCCAGCCAACGTACCCTCTGTAGCCGTGGAGGTCGCACTCGTGCTGGAAGCGAGACGTCTTGGCGACCACGACCACGTTCTTCAAGCTCAGCGCCGGCGCTTCCGGGTACATGAGCGGCGCTGGCGTGTCCCCCAGCGTCCGGTCCGCCGTCTTGCTCGCCTGTTGGGTGCTCTCCTTGGGCTTGGTCGTCGGTGTACCCATTGGCTCAGTGCCAGTGATCAAGGCGGAGGAGACGGAGCTGACGGTCGGCTCCTGCTGGTACGTCTTGCGCATGTACTCGTCCGACACAATCATGCGCGGCACTCGCTCTGCGATCGCGAGCAGCATCTCGTTGTCGTACACTGGCCGCTCGATCTTCATCCAGCCCTTGGGGCTCAGCTTCTCGTTCCACGGGCACACGGAGCGAAAGTGCGTGAAGAACGGCGCCATCTTGCCGCTCACCGGGTCGCGCCGCGTGTAGTGCAGGATGTGTCCGTTGTGTACCTGGTCCACCATCTGGCCCGACTCCTGTAGCTCCCGGAACGTGTCCTGCGACATGCGCTCGAGCCGCGTCCTCATGGCCCAGATGACTTCTCCGTGAGCTACGACGATGGCCTTCTTATCCGCACATTCCCGGTGGAGAGTGGCCAATAGACGGTCCGAGCGCTGGGCGACGGCCGCGAGCGACTCGCCACCGGGCGGCGAGTAGTAGAAGCGGTCGAGCTCTCGGCGCTTGAGCTCGTCCTGCATCTTGACGACGCGCTCGAGCTCCGACATGAGGTCCATCTGGCCCCAGTCGCGCTCGCGGATGAGCATCTCGGCGAACCAGCGCGCGCCGGGCAGCGCCAGCCGGCCGGCGGTCTCCATGGCCCGCAGGTACTCGGACACGAGGTACCGGTCGAAGTGCGCGAGGTTGTTGCGCTTGAGCCAGTCGCCGGCGGCCGCGGCCTGCTCTCGGCCGCGGTCCGTGAGCCGCCAGTTGCTGCTGTGCCGGTGCTGGAACTCGCCCACGAACAGGCTGTGGTCGCCGTCCAGCGACCGCTGCCGGGCCACGTTGCCCTCGCTCTCGCCGTGTCGGATGAGCACCAGGTCCGAGAGTCGAGGCAGGTTCGAGTGGTGCACGCGGTGGATGGCGGCCGCCGCGCTCTGCCAGCGCCGGTGGAGAGCAGACACGCGGCGCGGCCGCTTGCGCAGCAGCGCGCTCTTGAGCATGGCTGGCCGGGTGTGGGGCGGGGGAGGAGAGGAGTGGACAGGAAGAGGAAGAGGCTGCTTGGCTCCGGTCAAGTGTTCGCTCGGTGGTGGCACTGCATGCGCGCCACAAAGACGCGAGGGAACTTCCCTGCTCGCATAGAGGTGATGGTACCACTCGTTACATGTACCCGACATATGGTACTATGTACCGTTAGGTGGTCCACTTATATTTCATTGGTGGGTGTGGAACGTATTGCGACCTTTCGGGACCCAAACATGGATACATTAGCTGCGCGACTTCCCGACTGGTATGGACGGGCTCGAGGCGCACTACGCGCTGCTGCGCGAGGCCTCAGCGCGTGGCCATGCGGTGCAGACGCGTCTACGCTCGAGCCTTCCGCTGCTGTGGACGGACAGCGCGCTGGTGATGCGTGGCGCGGCCAGGCGAGCGGATAGACAGCCAAGCCGGCGAATGGACTCCTCTAGATCATCAGACCGACGATCAACCGACGTGGACGCTGTCGAGCGACTGCTGGGCGAGTGGAGCGGCGCGGGGAGGAGGCGGAGGGTGGACTGGGAGGTGTCTAGGCGTATTGCGCGCGTCGAGAGAGAGCTGCAGACGAAGCCCAAGGCGCGACGATACTGGCACAAGGCGGTCGTTGCGGCTCCTGCTGTGGGGACGCACACTACGATTCGGGGTATGGAGAGCACTCCACGCCCCAAACACGTGTCCATCGCTGTGCAGACGGAGCCTGGAGCGGTTCGTTCGCGTCGATCTCCTCGTGGTAAGGCGACAAAGTCAAACCTGTCTATGGAGACGACGAATGACGGCCACTACATGCGTCCGACGGCGTCGTGGAGAGCAAACACCGCGGCGTCGGATGCGGTGGAGCCACCGCGCAACAAGCGGTCTAATCTTGGATCAAGGCAGCCCCGTGGTGCTCATGGAGACCTTGACGAGCTTGCAGATTTGAGCCCCGAGGCTCGAACGGAGACCAAGCAACCGCCGTCACCTTCATCCAACCCAGCAAGCGAGCCAGCTCCAGACGGCAGCAGAGATGAGACCGGAGTGTCGGGACCCTCTCCTTTGTTACCACTGCCAGTGGCAATCTCGGGCGTTGGCGAGTCAGGCGTTGCGGTCGAGCCACCTGGAGAGGAAGAGCTCGAGCCGGCTCAGGACCCTACGAATATCATCAACGACAACGAGAGTGTCAAAGACACAAACCAGACCACTCCACATCCGACAAGAGCTCGCACTATCGCCGACACAGCATCGCGACCGTCCTCCATCGGTCGCCAGGTTCTCTCCGACTACCGCACGATGCCCTCCGTGGCGTCTTTCGGCCCAGGACCGGCCGTCTCTGGCCATGTTGCAGCCTCAAACCGTCGAAGCGGTGGCGTCGAGCCATCATTAGACGCGGACGTACTGCGTCGCCTGTTCAACAGCTTGGACTCGGACCGCGACGGGCACATCAGCCGCATCGAGACGTGTCTGGCGCTCCACCGGCTCCAGATCGCCGTGCCCGCCCCCAAGATCGCCTCCTTCTTCCGCAACGTGTACGCGTCATCAAGTGGCAACAGCGGTAGTAAGTCCTCGTTCCGTCCGCTGCATGAAGTGATCAGCTACAAGCAGTTTGTGGCCTTTGTGACGGCGGCATTCGACCAGCAAAAGCGCACAGTCGAGGCGCAAGACGCCGCGAAGAGAGCGAGGACCAAACGACTGGAACTCGCTATGGCCGAGGCAGCGTCAAGACCCGAGCAGTTGTTCCCGTCGACGGCCGTCCCGATGCTTCAGAACCGGACAAGTGGCCCGGTCAAAGCCACCAAGACATACCCAGCAGCGGAGCGGCGGCGAACGTATGAAGCCGAGGACGTGGAGCCGCCTGGAGCGACGGACTCTATTGACCTGACCAACCGGATCGTAAGCGAGATGCCCGACTTGCTCGTCGGCCGAGTGCTGGCTCAAGCGGTTCAGAAGGAACTGCAAGGGGGCGTCAATGACGGCAGGTGTGACGCGAAAGCTCTTGTACGGGCGAGTCTGGAGCGACTACCGCGTGTGGAAGACGACAAGGTACGGTGGTTGGCTATTGACTGGGAACGAATGGATGAGTCACTGTGACTGACTGGCTGCGAGTCTGCCTAGGTGACGACGCAGCTTGTCCAGGAGCTGGTCAGAGAGCACCTTCAAGCCAACTTGGACGGGGATTTCGATGGTGAAAGCGGTGAAGACCTGACGGGGTTGAGACGCGCGGCGGCGTTCTTCGAGCGCCAGTCACAGATGAACGACGTCGCTGGCAATGAAGGTACAGAGGTGGAGGAGACGCAGAGTTCGAGGGACTGGCTGGGGGTTGTGACGGAGGAGCAAGTGAGCGCTTTGATCCACGAGATCTGGCGAGAGAGCGAGAAGATCGATACTATCGTCGAGTCAACCGCCCAAGAAGATGTTCCAGGTGAAGTCCAAGACGATGAGGGCGAGCGGGTGAACGACTTGGTGGTACAGGATGATGATACAAGCGCGGATCATGTCGCCATGGTCGCGGACAGAGCTGTTCAAGCTGAAAGTGATGACGGAGAGCGTGAGACTCAGCTAGGCAATGCTGAACCGGAGAAGCAGGAGGATGAGGCAATGCCGGTGCGAACGCACCTCGGACGACTGATCCAGCGTGTTGTCGTTCCCGACGTCCAAGACTCGATCACTCCCGTCGCAGACGTACTGCGTCAGCTGAGGCGCTTGCGGCTTGAGCAACAAGCTCAGCAGCGCAGAGTGGCGAGCCATCATCAGACTCACGACTCTGTTGCGTCTGAGGAACGACCCGGCTCCGTTGGCGATGTCTCTCGAGTGCCAAGTGTGTCGTCGATCATCTCCGTCGTCAAGTCTCCATGTGGTTCTGTTCAATGCAGCACTGGTGACGACAAAGAGAACTGCGGTCTGCCAAACGATCCCGATGTTTTACCCGACGAACGCACAACTTCAGAGCCTACAGACAACCAGCCGCTTGGTGAGAAGCGACTGTTGTCATTCGACTTGCAGAGGCGCGAGAGTTGGCGCAGCATTGAAGCTTGTAGCAGCAGTAGCAGCAGCAGTCGAGCGGCCAGTAGCGGTCCTTCGTCCTCCAGCGTCGATAGTTCCCGCGTCTTCAACGCTGTCGACAGGCGAGTGCGTCGAGTGAACGCTCAGCGTCGACAGACACGCACCTACTGGTCCAATGCCAACCTGTCGGAGGGAGAAGTCGACCCTGGAGACGCCAGTGAAGGCGAGATCACCGGTCGGCGGCGTGAAAAGTACGCTGTCATCCTGAACTCCACACGTCGACGACTCCAATTCCAGCAGCAAGACCGGCATCAACGCAGCTCGGAGGGGCTTTATAGCTCGGTCGAGTCCGGGGAACTCCACGCTCATGTTATCCGCAGCCTCAGCTCGTCCCGCGAGTCCGGCGAGCTCCACAAAGTGCGGCCGATGCTGCCCCAACGCCACACAAAACCCTAGACGATAGTCGTCCTCCTCCTCCTCAACCTTCAGCATCCTGTCCGCCTTACACCTGCTGCTCCTCCATATCTTGGCTCTCGTCGTCAGGCTGGTCGTCGTACTCAAGCTCGTCGTCTCCTTTCACTTCCTCTTGCCCGAAGTCAGGCATCCCGCTGCGATCTCCCTCGTCTCCAGGCTCAGCCGCTTCCTCCCCGTCTTGACTGTCTTCTTCTTCATCTCCAAACTCCTCAAGCTCGTGGATCGCTCCGCTGTCCAGGAACTCGTCGACTTTGGCGGCTGCGGACGGCCCGACGCCGCGGATCTTCTTCACTTGAGCGCCGGACGTCACTGGTTCCTCCAAGTTGCGGATCTCCTTGGCCACTTTCATCCTCGAGATGCCCTTCTGCGTCTCCCCGCGCTTGAGCTCGAGCCCTCCGAGGTCCACGAACTCGTCCGCGAGCGCCTTGTTGGCCGGGTTTTTGGCCGGATTACGCTTCTTGATGGCCTGGACGCGGGACGGCTTGCCGTCGCTCTCCTCGGAAGTTGTCGAGTTCACGCTCTTGGCTCGAGCGTTGGTCGGTGGACTCGCGCCTCGCACTACGCTCGTCTTCTTCGTCGTCTTCTTTTTGGCGCCCGCGAGCTGTCGGCGGTGGAGCTTGTCCGCGTCTTCCTGCAGCTTCTGCTGCCACTGCGGCTCGAGCCCCAGCGACTGCTGCAGCTCCTCCATCGCGTCGTTTACACTCACCTTGCCGTCCACTCGCGAGTGCCGGAGCGCCTCGATCGACCGCATACGGGCATCGATCGGGTCCTGACATAGGCGGAGAGCAAGCGAGGCAGTTAGCTTGCGCTCAGTGCGGCGATGAAGCTGGAGGAGCGACGGACCTTGGGCAGCTGGATGTGCGCGGCCTCGCACTTGGACACGAGCTCAGCTAGCACGCGCTGCGCCTGGCGGAGGTTCATCACCCCCGAGAGGAAGAGAGAGAGCCGCCTGCTGGGACCAGTTGGAAGAAGATTCGAGTGTGAGAGGACGAGAGAAGCGATGGAGGTCGGTACGGGACGAGAGCGCAGCCAAGTCAACTGTCGCGTAGGCGTTGCGCTGTTAGTTACCGCTCCTGTCGGGTCGCCCTATTTCTTGTCGGTGTACTCGCGCAGGGCGGACTCGAGCCCGCCGGTGAGGATCTCGTCGATCTTGGCGGCGGCCGACGGGCCCACGTGGTCCAGCTGCTTGGCCTGCGCGCCCGACTTGACCGGGCACGGCGCGTCGCGCAGCTGCTTGGCCGCGCGCAGGTGCGCCGTGCCGCGCTGCGTGAGTCCGCTGAGCACCTCGAACTCGCCCAGCTTGGCCAGCTGGTCCACCAGCGACTGGTTCTCCTGGCACACGGCCGACTCGGCGCGCACCTGCTCCTGCATCGTCGCCTTCTTCTTCTTCGTCGTCGTCGTCTTGGCCTTGGGCTTGGCCGGAGTCGCTGGTGTCTTGGCGCGCTTGGCCTTGGGACTGATCACCGCGCTGTCGTCTGGAGCGCCAGCAGGCGTCTTGCTGCTCGCCGTCCGCTTCTTCCAAGCGCCAGAAGTGGCTGGAGCGGGGAGGAACTTGGTCGATAGCCACGCCAACGCCTCGTCCACCTGCACTCGACCCTGGACAAGAGAGCACAGGTCAGACCCGCCTCCCAGTCACCATCGAAGGAGTGCTGCAGTGCCTACCATGCCGTGCTTGCGGACGCTCTTCATCGCCGTCAGCACGGCGTCCAGCGCGTCCCACGGGTCCTGAGGCGCCGTCCATGGTGCAAATCAACTGCAATCAGACGCGTCTGGGCGTCGAAAGTGGACGAAGGCGACCCACAACGCACCGCCGGCAGCGCGACGCCATTCTCCTCGCACTTGACCACCAGGTCCGACAGCACCGCCTCCGCTTGCTTGCCCTGCATCTCGACTCCTCAATACACCAGCCAGTCCAAGGGGTTGCTTGCTTGCTTGCTCGTAGCCAATGCGGCAGTGAAGCGATGCCAATGGCGACTCGGGAGCTGCTCCAACCGCCGCTTCAACAACGAGATCAGCCCGTTGCTATGCGCGACCAAAGTGCGGAAATCGAACTTAACGTTTCGTTTAAGTACGAGTTGATACGCACTTTGGTAGCTTGATAAAGTATACATTTCGCGTAAGTACGCACTCGGTACTGTTTTTGAAAACTTGAAAAGAGAGAGAGAGAGCACTCGCTTCCCGCCATTTGGCACCGCTGGAGCCAAGTCACGCGCCACTTTCAAAGCCTCGCGAGCACGCGACAAGCGACGGGTTCGCCGTTCGATTTCTCCCGCTAGGACGCCATGGAGACTACGAGCAGCACCGCGATGGACGCGCCGGCGCGTGTACATGACGCGCTGAAGGCGGGAGCGTCTCCCGCGGCCCAGGAGCCGCGTAAGGAGCCGCGGAGTGCGACCACTACGGCCGAAACCAAGACGGAAACGGACAGGGAGAGCGTCGGCTCGAACGACTCGACGCGCGGCCAGGCCCGCGAGGAGACCACAGTGCAGGAGGCTGTAGCGGCGCCTGAGGCGGGCGATAACGCGGCGGCAGCGCGCCAGACGAAGACTGAGGCCGTCCGGAAGACGCCGGCCGCCAAGATGCCGAGCAAGGCCAAGGCCGCGTCGGCGCGCAAGACGTTCGACGTGATCCGCCACAAGCGGCTGGAGCGTGAGCCGTCGCTGGTGGAGCGCGCTCGGGCCAAGAACAGCGGCAAGGCGTCCAAAGCGGCTCCAAGCATCAACAAGACGCTGTCGTTCTCAGCCGTCAAGGTGCGCGGCGAGCGGTCGACGACGCTGCGGGACGACGCCAAGCCGCGGCGCTCGGGCTGCGGGTACACGCCGTACACTGGTCCTCTGCCGCCGTTCTCCAACTCGCTGTTCGCGCCCAAGGAGGTGCAGGCGCTCGAGCGGCTGGAGCACCTCGCTGCGAAGCCCAAGGCGGTGGCTCCAGCCCCCAAGAAGCCCTTCCTGATCAAGTCGACGGGCAAAGCCGGCGGCGTGATTGGCCGTGCGACTAGTGGCGCTGGCAAGGAGAACGCACACGTCAACACACCGGCTTCAGGCGCGGACAAGACCCGTCGCCGGCCGGCTAGTGGCGGCGACCGCGTGTCCGTCAAGGACAAGTCAACGCTGTCGTTCCAGGCCAAGGTGCGGATGGACCGCCGCGCGACCGTCTCGAGCGCCGCCAAGGCCCGCGCGACGCAGGCGAGACAGACCGCGAGGCAGTCGACGCCTGCCAATGCTCGCCCGACCAACAAGAAGACAGCAGCGACCCGCTAGCGGCCGACCCGTCGCGCTTCCTGCGGCCTGCTACATGCATGGCATGGACCTCTTTCTGCGTATGTCTTTTTTTATTGATCGGGGAGCTGACAGGCTAGGTGCAGAGCAAGTATTTTCGACACGTTGGTCCCGATCACCCTCACGTCTTCATCTTCATCCTGTCGCCCATGGTTGAAGAACAACCGAGCCAACAACAACACCAGCTTGCACAGACAACGGATGCTATTGAACGGGCATGCATGCGCCTAGGTAGTCTGCACAGCAACATCACGGAGCGAATGCATTGGCTTCCGCCATGTCCGCAAGGCGAACACACGGCGGCAAAGTCTCGCCTTCGTCGCCGCCTCTCGTCCTCCTCACGGCGCGCGCTGTCCCTTGCCGAGCTGCTTCTCGACGAACTCGGCCACCTTGTCGCCCACCATGGCGATCGCCTTGGCGTCCATGCCGCTCTTGACCTCGGCCGTGGCATCGCGCAGCTGGCGTGCGGCGCGCGCGAACGTGATGCCGCGGCCAGTGTGGCGCTTGCTCAGCTGGTCCTCGGCGTAGTCCGTCAGCGCGTCCACCAGCTTCTGGTTGGCCGGCGTCTCGGCCGGCGTCCCGCGGATGTCGGCGATGATCGGCGCCTCGTGCGCGTCCCGCTCGCGGTGGCCGTACTCGTCGCTCACGCGCGGCTTGCGCTTGGCGTCGCGGAGCTGGCGAGCGCCGGAGCCCTCCTCCTCCCGCTGTGGCTCGGCGTCCTCCATCTCCTCGTCCTCTTCGTACTCGCCGCCCTCGACTTCCTCCTCCTCGAAGTCCTCGTCGCTGTCGGCGTGGCCGTGGTCGATGATCTGGTCAATCTTGGCCGCCACGTGCTCGCCCACCATGGCGATGCGCTTGGCGTCCAGGCCCGACGTGATCTCGTGGTCCGACAGACAGATCTCCTTGGCCGCGCGCAGGTGGGAGATGCCCTTGCCGCGGTGCCCAGAGTGCAGGTGCGAGTCGCCGTAGTCCATCAGCGCGTTCACGATCTTCTGGTTGGCTGGGTTCTTGGCCGGAGTCGAGCGCAGGAACTCGACGATCGGCGCTGGCGTTCCGCTTCGGCGGCGAGGACTGCCCGAGTCGCTGACGATCTTGCCGTGCTCCAGGATCTGCTCGATCTTGTCACCGATGACCTCGCCGACGAGCGGGACGAGCGCGCGTGCGTCCTCGACCGAGCGGATGGCAGAGTCCGTGTTGTGGATCTCCTTGGCCGCGCGCAGGTGCGAGACGCCCTTGCCAGAGTTGCCGAAGTAGAGCTCATGCTCGCCAAAGTTGGCCAAACCGTCCACAATCTTCTGGTTCTCCGCGCACTTGGCCGGCGAGTCCCGCACGTCCGACACGAGCTGCGGCGTCTGGTGCATCGACTGGTCGCTCACGTTGGCCTCGGGCGACGCGTCCTGGATCTGGCCCGTGCGCAGAATGCCCTCCACCTGCTGCGCCATTTTGTTGCCCACATAGTCGACCGCCAGCGCGTCCGACGCCGACTTGATCGCCCCGTCGTAGTCGCGGATGTACTTGGCAGCGCGCAGGTGTGTCGTGCCCTTGCCGGTGTGGCCGCGGCTCAGCTGCTGCTCGCCGTAGGCCAGGAAGGCGTCGACCAGCTTCTGGTTCTCCGGGTTGGCGGCCGGCCGCTCGCGGATCTCCTGCGCCAGCGGCGCCTGCGACTGGTCCGCCACCGAACCCTCGGCCAGGTCGAGGCTCCCAGCAGAGCGCAGCTTCTTCTTGGCGTCCTCCTCGTCGCTCGGCTCGCCGTTCTGCTTGCGCTTCGAGCCCGCCTCGCTCGAGTACTTCTTGGTCAGGCTCGCCATCGCGCGCTGTAACGTCGACCAGCGCTCGATCGTGAGCCTCCGACCACAGAGAGCGAGCGATCTACTCAGCAGCCCGCACCTTCTTGTCGCCCTTGGCCTCGCTCAGCGCCGCTGCAATGTCGCTCATCTGCGTGAACTGGTCCTGTCGGCCACATCGATCGATAGATAGTTAGCCCGCGATGGTGTTTCTACCGCCGCTGCTGGTTGTCGGCGGAGCGTACACTTGGAAGGGGCAGCGAGGCGCGCTTGCACGAGTCCGCGAGCGAGCGGATCGTCTCCATCGTCTCGGGGTCCTCCATGGCCGTCGACCGGTTGGTTGGCTGGTTGCTAGTGCTGGTCGTTGCTTTGGTGCGCTTGGCCCGTGTCGAGTTCTCAACTGGCCGATCGCGAGGCGGAGGCGCGAATGGCAATGACCAATCGAGACTCCAACGGTCTCATTGCCGCCCGCTCCTCGTCGCTCGAATACATACTGGAACCGAGTGCGAGCGAGCGCCAAACTGCCGCATGCAAGGCGCGTGTGCGTCCGGGACAGGGCCGATCGCTCTCACATTGAGACACCGACAGTCACCACTTGAACTTTGACTGCAACGGACGTGCAGGATCGACGCCAGGCCGTCAGAGCTGCAATGTCCATGCATTGGCGGTCACCGTGTCGATGACGACCATCAAATGAGTCTCATTGATCGCCTGCAAAAAGCACTGGACGGCGTCGACGCCTCGGTCGATTGGTGGCTTCACGACGCATGGAGACGCTTTTTGCTGGTGGGCGGGCGGAAACGCCACGCGGCGCCTCGATTGTCCCGATGGTCCGGTCACGCAAAGGCGGACAGACGCCCAGCCAGTGGAGTTCATCAGCCGCCACGACCGATCAATGGAGCGGCGTGCTCCGCATTGCGGTCGTGCAACGTGAAGCCATCACGGTCGTCCAGCGCGAAGGCACCGAACCGACGCTTTGGGCTCTCGTCGTCTCTTGCTCCTTCATGAAGCCATCACTGAAGAAGTATCTTCCTCTTCAACACTTCCGTGCCTTTTCGTGTGGAGTTGCAACACTCATCACAATCGTTGCCCATCGAGCCGCGTGACGTTTTGTTTTCATCCAATCCGATCGCTCCACAGAGCGACGTGGACGCTTTTCTGCGCTCTGATTGGCGAATACCCGCCCAGCTCAGTCCAGATTGCACAGCAGAACAGCGCCTCGTCATCCCCATCCCCTTCTCTTCGAAGAAGCTCTTCCTGCAGACGCATGCCGCCGCTTCACGGCCCTCTGCAGCGCAGCGCAGCGCAGCGCTCTCCACACTCCGCAACCCCCAGCCAGAGACGCACCACCGCCGCTGATCGCCATGCCCGCGACCGCCAGCGACCGGTCGGCGCTGCCGCTGCTTCGGAGCGACCTGAACGCCCGGCCTTTAACCTCATGGGAGGAAGCGACTGCTGTCGCCAAGGACGCCGTGCGCGCTGACCGCTTCCGCATCCGCTCGGTCGGCTCGATCGCCGGCTGGATCGCCGTCGGCTGCGCTGTGAGCGCGCTGACTGGCTTCGCCGCAGTGCAAGTGCAGCCGCCAGTCGAGGACTTCACACACGGCGGGCTGGCTCAGCACGCAGTGGAGCACGAGCTCGACCTGTTGGCGTCGTGCTCGTCCACTGGCAAGGCGGTGCAGGACGAGGCGCCGGCGTACAAGGGCGCGGGCTGGATGCTGGGCGGGGTTGACCCAGAGGTCGTGCTGACCGCTCTGCCGAAGATATCGTCGCTGGACGAGCTGCCCGAGCACTGGGACTGGCGGGACTTCAACGGCACGGGCATCGGGCTCACGACGAGCGTGCTGAACCAGATGTCGCCCAAGACGTGCGGCTCGTGCTGGGCGTTCGCGACCGTCAGCTCGCTCTCGGACCGCATCCGCATCGCGCAGTACAAAAAGTACGGCAAGATCGGCTCGGAGGTCGTGCTGTCGCCGCAGGTGCTGCTGGACTGCGGCATGCGGTCCTTCGGCTCCTGCCGCGGCGGAGACCCGCGGTTCGCGCACAAGTGGATCCACGAGAACGGCATCGTCGACTGGACGTGCAACCCGTACATCGCGGCGCACCCGTCGTGGATGGGCGGCGGCGACTGCGCCGCGACGCAGTGCCATACCTGCAAGCTCGACGGCTCGTGCCACGTGGTCGAGGATCCGCGCAAGTACCGCATCAGCGAGTACGGCACGCTCAACTTCACCACGTCCCTCGAGTTCCAGCTGCAGGCCATGAACGAGATCTACCACCGAGGCCCGATCGTCGTCAGCATGTACTCGCTCACGCCCGAGTACCGCAACCACAAGGGCGGATACATCCTGCGCGACAAGAACAAGTACCCGGGCACGACCCACGTCGTGAGCCTCGTGGGCTGGGGTATTGACCGCGAGACTGGCGTCAAGTACTGGGTCGTGCGCAACTCGGACGGCACCAACTGGGGCGACGACGGCTTCTTCCTCGCCGAGCGAGGCGTCAACATCTACAACATTGAGACCCACGGCGCGTGGGCCGTGCCGATTGTCTAGCAGGGCACACGCACGGGCTGCATAGCTGTAAATGGCTACATTCATGTCTGCATCGCTGTAAATGGGTACATTCAGACTCAGAATGACGTTCGCCTCGTATCAGATTTGTGACCATCTGAGTCGGTTGGGCAGCTCAATCGACAGCCACAGGCGCCATTTGGGAGGATCGAGACAGCGATGACGCGGGCGATGGTGTGGAGGCGCTCAATGCGCGTTGGCGGCCAGCAACGAGCTCTGTCGGTGCTCTCGGGGATATCAGAGGATCTCCTCATCAGGTGTGTGCGCGTTGGCCTCACCTTCCTCGCGCTCGTGGCCCCCGACAGTCGTCTGATTCCGATGTGCCTCTCAGCACAAGCATCGGTCACCAGATCGGCGGCGCATCGCACACGCAGCTCGTCGACAGCCTCGTGCGCACCAACGTCGTGGCTGCAGGGTCGAGACTGGAGCAGGCGCTGCGGCTTGTGGACCGACGCGACTTTGTGCCGCCGCCGGCGCGGGAGAACCAGCAGGACGCGTACGCAAACCGCCCGCTCAAGATCGGCGTGGTGGCGACCATCTCGACGCCGCAGCAGCACGCGCAGGTGCTGGCGCTGCTCGAGCCGCACCTCCAGCCAGGAATGCGCGCGGTGGACGTCGGCTGTGGCTCGGGGGTCCTCGTGGCGGCCATGGCGCGGCTGACTGGGCGGGAAGGCTCCGTCGTGGGCGTCGACATTGTGCCGGAGCTCGTCACATTCTCGCGCGAGAACCTGAAGCGTAGCCTGCGCGATGACGACGCGTTGCTGGCGGCCACGTCGATCGTCCAGAGCGATGGGAAGGCGGCCAAGGCGCTCGGGTTGGAGACAGCTGGAGGCGGAGAGCAGTTCGACTGCATCCACGTCGGCGTCGCGGTGGAGACCAAGGCCGAGGCGGAGCAGTTCCTCGAGTTTCTCAAGCCTGGCGGCGGCCTGCTCATCCCGCTCGGGTTCGCCAACGCCGAGCAGAAGCTCGTCAAGGTAATAGCATCGCTGCTATGCTTGCTACTGTCCACCAGCCATTGACATTGTGGTTGTGCCAGATGACCAAGCATGCGGACGGGTCGGTGGACAAGGTGGACGTGATGAGCGTGCTCTGCCAGCCCATGCTGGACAGCGCGCCGGTGGAAGTCGTGAAGGAGACGCGCACCGAGAAGCTCTCGCGCTTGGAGACGGCGCTGGCAGCCTGGCGGGACGCGTTCGAGCGCGAGCGAGGGCGAAAGCCGACGCGCGCGGACATGATGGAGCACCCGGAGGCGCGAGAGCTATTCCAGCAGTTTGCTGCGCTTCGCAAGTGACAAACGACTGCCGCGAGGCTGCAATGACTCGTTAAAGGGCTCCATTGGGCTGGCACAAGGCGTCTGACGGTAGCTAAGCCGTCGCCTGGGCCGCCTTGGTCTTGGCGAGCAGCTGCTCCGCGTGCGCGATCTGGTCGGCGATGTGCTGGCGCTGCGTGGTGCTCGCGTACTTGACTGGGTTCTCCGGCGACACGAAAGCCGCGAGCGGAGCCACGACCGTGTCGCCGTCCGCGCCGTTGAAGCGCACGATCGACTGCCGCTTGCGCTCCGAGTTGACCACGCGGTGCTGTCCACAACGGAGACGCAGGCCGTCAGAACCCGCTCTGTCCTCATTGAGTGCACCCGGTACAGTAGTAGTAGATCGCACCTCTGTCGCGACTAGCACGCCGTTGGTCCATCGCTCGAGCATGTCGCCGATCATGACGAAGAGTCTGACGGGATGAAGTGGGCGAGTCTGTCAGTGTGGACCGGGCGCCTATAGACTTGGCAGAGCAATATAGGGCACACCTGTCGTCGCAAACGGGGGCCTCGACCCACTCGCCCTGGCGGTTGAGCAGGTGCAGGCCCTCGCCGTTCTGGTGGATGAGCGTGAAGCACTCAAAGTCCGTGTGCGAGGCGATCCCGACCGTCGAGCCCTTGACCGGCGCGTCCGTCTCAGGGTACGTGAGCAGCCGCATGAACGCCTCTGCCTCCTCCGACACGTGCCTCTGCTCATACAAAGAGCGTGGTTAGCACCTGCTAGCGACCCATACTGATTGATGCCTTCATGGCGCACCGAGAAGGTGTCGGCGGGAATGCCAAACATCTCGGCAAAGCTGTGGAAGAGCACGCTCGAGAGCGTCGAGGTGGCTTCGTACAGCGCGTACACGTCTTGCTGGAAGCCCGGCAGCTCGGCAGGCCACGTGTTGGGTCCGAGGCTCGAGCCCTCCTTGACGTACGACGCAGGCAGCTCCCTCGCGAGGTCGAAGCCCTCCAGGTGCGACACCACGTCCGGTTGGTACTGTCAGTCCGCTCGTTAGGCTCTTTGTCCGTCCCTCGCACGTCCATACCAAGCACCCTAGGCGCAACGCACCGACGGCTCCTCGAACATGGGCGTCCACCCGCGGTTGTTGGGCGTCTTCTTGCAGTGATACTGGCGCTTGACGGCATCTGGAAGCGCCAGGAACTCGTCCGCGCGGCGGTACGCGGCGTTCAATAACGGCGCCGGCAGAACACCAGCTACAGGCACCGTGAAGAACCCGTGCGTGACACAGGCGTCCCGCATCTCGCGCAGCACCTGCGCCTTGCGCGCTGCGTCCACGGGCTGTCCGTCCGCGCTCAGTAGCGGCGAGACGTCCACGAGCGGCACGCTGTCCAGCGCCACCTTGGCCGCGCTCATGACGCGCGCAGACGCCATGGAGCGCCGCGCGGCGCCAGACGACGCAGAGGCCGGCAACAGGCGGCGAGCGGTCCTCATGGCGGCAAGGGGAGCAAGCAGCGCGCGGGTCTCTCTGAGAGCCGCAGGATTGGCAATGCACTTGACGAGCAGCGCGTCATGACCAAGGTGACGCGCAGCTTCAAGGTTACATTGTAGCCGTATCCAGATTGAATTCGGGACAGAATGGTTACGTCCCTTGTTTGATGGAGCGGCACAAAGTGTACCCCCCTCGTCGCGATCAAACACGACACGAAAGACCAACAGCAAGCAGGCGGGTTGACGGTCGTCGCCGACGGTGGAGATGGCATACCTGGCGGGCTCAACGCACTTCAACAACTGGGTCTTCTCGGCGGAGGAGGTGGCGTTGGCGCGGCGCCTGGGGCTGCTGAAGGCCAAGCGCGCGCTGCGTCTGGAGCGCGAGCGGCGGCAGTTGGCGGCGAGTTCGGGGGCTGGGGCGGCGGTGGGGACGGCGACAACCCGCAAGGCGCGGTCGTTCGCGGCGCTGCTGCCCGCGTCGTCCATGGCGGAGCGCGACGCGAACGACCCGGACGACGCGGCGGATGTGGATGTGGAGCGGGAGGAGGAGGCTGAGGAGAAGCTGGGGCTGCAGCTGATGCCTTTGCTCGAGTACCTGACGGCTGAGCAAGAAGCCCTGCTGCGCGCGTTCTACGAGGAAAAGATCCAGGAGAGCTGCAGCCAGCAGTTCCTGCGCACGTCCGACAAGGTGCGGTGCTGCGCCGTGATGCTCTACAAGCGGTTCTACCTGTCGAACAGCGTGATGGAGTTCCACCCCAAGTTCATGGTGCCGACGGCCATCTACGTGGCCGGCAAGGTCGAGGAGCAGTACATGTCGGTGGACACGGTCGCGGAGCAGCTGCACGTGGACCACAAGCACATCATCGGCCACGAGATGGCGCTGCTCGAGGGCGTGCGCTTCCAGCTCATCATGTACCACCCGTTCCGCGCGCTGCTAGGCTTCATGGGCGACCTGCAGAGCTTCGCCAAGGGAGTGCTGACCAAGGAACTGCCGGCCGCGCTGCTGCAGAAGCTGCACGCCAACTCGAGCGCCGTGCTCAACGCGCTGCTGCTCACCGACCTGCCGTTGACTCAGTACCCGGCGTACCTGGCGCTGGCGGCGCTCGCGATGGTCGCGGACGAGTTGGCGAGCGACCAGCCAGAGGACACCCGTGGGGTTTCCAGGGCGAACGTCGTCGAGTTCATCCGGCGCAGCAAGTTCTCGCAGGGTCAGGCCGTGGACGAGGTGCTCAAGAGGCTTGAGGTCGTGGAGAGGGTGTACAGGGAGGATAAGGAGCGGCGCGAGGCGCTTGCAGAGAACAAGGAGGCGGCGGAGCAGCGCGGGAAGGAGGTCAAGCTGATCTACAAGAAGCTCAAGGCGTTCCACGAGGAGGACACGGCGGATAAGAAGAAGAAGAAGAAGAAGGACAAGGGTAAGGACGGCGGCGACGATAAGAAGCGCAAGGCGGACAAGAAGGACGACAAGAAGACTTCTAAGAAGGCCAAGAAGCACAAGAAGGCCAAGAAGTGAGGGAGAGATGCGCTTGGCCACGAGTGGGCTGCTGCTGGCCAGGCTACGCGTCCCCGTCGTCAACTATAATAACATGCACGATGTATTGAGGAAACACACGCGGGGTGTGACGTCTGGCATTGCCGGCTTGCTGAGTCTACGCCTCCGCCTCGTTGTCTTCCTCGTCTTCCTCGTCGTCGTCTTCCTCGTCGTCGTCCTCTTCCTGCTGCTCGGCCGCCATTTTCTCGCCTGTACGCCAACGAGAGCAGCAATACATAAACCGAGATGTTAGCCCGATCTCTCGTCACACCCCAAGCTTTGAGTAGCCGCGACGCACGGAGGATCTCGACGATGGCCTGCTGCGTGCGCTTCTCGAGCTTCTTGAGCATCGGCGCGATGTCCCGCTCAATGTCCCAGTTGGCGCGCTTGGGCGCCAGCGTCAGCTCCTCCTCCTCCTCATCGTCATCTTCGTCCGTGTCCTTGGTCTGCGTGCCCTCCTTCTCCACCACGCGGCTCTCCTCTTCGATCCGCAGCGCCGACACTTCAGGCACGTTCAGCTGCTGTTGCTCATCTTTCCGCTCGTCCGCCTTCTCCGAGGGCGATGCGGTCGCAGGCCCTGCCTCCTCCTCGACCTCTGCCGGCTCCTCGCCGCGCAACTGCCGCTCCTTGCGCGCCTTGGCCTCGCGCAGCAGCTTCAGCCGCTTGGCGCGCGGCACCTCGTCCTCAGCCATCGACTGTACGATGCGAAGTGCTCTCAAAGGAATGCTGCCTGAATATACAACGGGTATTGGATATCATTCTACACGGATCATAAATTGTTGCAGTGAGTTGCACATATTTACTTGAAAAAATATCGTAATTGTTGTCAACAAATTTGAGAATCAATTGAAAATTGCCCGTTGCATATTCAGGCAGATCACTGTACATGAGTTGTTATTGGTCCTCATTATAAATCATACTTGCCTGAGCAGCCTTGAAGGGCCAAGAGCTGGAAGCGACTATCTCCAGGCGAGCGGGTGCTTCGACGTGGACGGCGTGGACGCCGTGGACGCCGTGGACGCCGTGGACGCCGTGGACGCCGTGGACGCCGTGGACGACGTGGACGACGTGGACGACGCGGCCGAGTTCAAGGAGACGATGGCGGCCATGCAGCACGTGGGGGTCGAGCGCAAGCAGATCCAGCTAGGGCGAGTCGGTGGACGCCACCTTGCTGGAACAGGTCTCGGGTCTGCACCAGTCGCCCGCGCACTTCTCCAAGCGCGGCAAGACGTTCGAGGTCAAGCGAAACGCGGGCGACGTGCAGAACAGCATCGACGGCTTCGGCGACAGCTTACCGCGACTGTTTGACCAAGGACATGGCGCTCATCATTAGCGAGAGCGCCAACAAGCGCAAGCGCTACATCTCCCCGGAGCAGGTGGACCTGAGCGACAAGCGCATGCCGCACTGGCTACAAGATCCGCACGGAGTGCGAGGCGCTCGTGCCGGCGCTCATGGACTGCGCCCGCACTACGTGCGCTGCATCAAGAGCAACGGCCATAAGCAGCCCAACACATTGTGCATTTATCCAAGGGTCGGACGGACTCCAAGCTGTTGTTCGAGGGGCTCGAGGAACTCAAGGAGCTTGTCGAAGATCACGCCTAGTGCGGACTCCACGAGGATTTGGTGCTCGCGAACGGCATCGCTGGAGTCATCGGCGAGGCGCTCGACATGATCTCCGTGCTGCTGCCGCCCGTGTTGGTCGACCTGGAGCTCACATCCCCACGGGGCCGCCGATCTTGTCCATCATGGGCCACGTCGACCACGGCACGACAACGCAACTGGACGCACTGCCCAAGCCCAAGGTGGCGGCCTCGGAGGCCGGCGGCATCACGTTGGCCATCAGCACCTTCTCGGTCAACTTCGGCAAGAACGTCGACGGCGACAATCGCCCAAGGCGATGACGTTCATCGACACGCCGGGACACGCCGCGGTCAGCACCATGCGGTCCCGCAGGTCCGTGGTGACGGACCTGATCGTGCTCGTGGTCGCGGCGGACGACGGCGTCCGCCCTGCGATCGGTCGAGGTGATCGAGACTGCGTTCAAGAACAACGCGCTGCTCATGGCGGCCGTGACCAAGTGCGATATCACGCGCACGACCAGGCCGAGGTAGTGCGGCGCATCGACGACAGCCTGCTGAGCCCAGGCGTTGTGACCGAGCACAGGAGCGGGTTCGCGCCACTCGGCGAGGTCGTCGTGCTCGAGGGAAGAGCAGCTCGCGCTGGCCCAGGGCCACTGGCGTTGCCGACGTTCAGCGGCCAGTCCGTGTCGACGAGCACCTCCTGGAAGTAGAGCGCGCCTTGCAGCCACGAGGTGTAGAGGTCTCCGCGCGTGAGGAAGTACGCGACCGCGTATCTCGGCCGCACGGGCTTCCCGTGCGGCCGTCCTTCCAGCACTGCAAGTGTTGGCCGCCACGATCGCGTCTACGCTCGAGCTTGACGCGTCGGGGCCGACTCCGTACGGCAGTCGCCACGCGATCTGCTTGCACATGGCGCGCTGCGCCTGTGTGTCAAAAGTGCGGCACGCCCGCGGCGAACCCTTTTGGCCCGGGAACTTGAGCTGGATGAACATGAAGTGGTGCGACAACTGGCTCGGACTCCGTCAGCCGAACACGATGTACGCGCGCAGACGCGGCTTTGACGGCCGGCCCACGACTGCCAGCGACGTCTTGGGCTTCTGGCTCGTAGCCCCACGCGCGCTTCGTCGACGCAGAACTCGTCCAGCAGCTGCGGCGCGCGCGCCTCCCCGCCGATGAGGAACGGATGCGTCGGCGGTGTTGCGAGCCCAAGTTCTTTGAGAGGAGGGGCGTCGAACAGCTCGGGATCCAGGCCCGCGTGGCCGCGACAAGCTCGACGCTTCACACGAACCCGCCGCCGCCGCAACCTTCCGCTTCTTCCGGTTGCCGGGCCGTCGATTTCGCTGCGTATTTCGCGAGTCTCAATCCCAGAAAAAGTGATGTCGCTCGTGCTGGAAGGGCGACGCAGACGCGCGCGCGTGCCCCGGCGTTTCGTGCCGGATCTCGATACAGCGGCATGAACACGGCCGAGTGTTTAGCAGCGCCGGTCGTTGCTTGACTTCCCGCCGGTGTGTCCTTTACCTGAAACCCGCAGTCGTCATCGCACCGTGTCTTCCTACGCCACCGCCGCGTTTCCCGTGCCAGGTGAACGCAAAAATGGACCGACATGCGTTGGATCATGGACGGCCAGACGACGATCCTAGGAGGACAATGCGCCATGGTACAAGTTGGAGACGAACGACGCGATATTGGAGACGACGAGAAGGCGAGCGGAAAAGAAAGACCGTGGCATGTTATCCTCCCTCCCTCCCTCCCTCTTCGACATCACACACAGAAAATGCACACTGAAAATGGTTCTCCCTCCCTCGTCGCGACGAAGCCGCTCTCCTTCCCGCTCCCGGTGCGCTGGACGCCACTCCGCGTCTCTGGCACTCGGTCTGCTCAGCGCTCAGCTCAGTCCCCAGCCGTCGCCAGAGATCTGCGGCGGAAGAACCGCCGGGGTGCGCGCCGACCCGTCACCGAGACCCACTGCCGCCCAGTCGTCGGTCGTCGCGCTACCCCGCGGTTGTTGACAAGCTTGGCCGGACGCCGGTGGCGGAGTGATGGAGTCCGAGCTACTAATATCCTCACACGTGGTCGGTTCGTGAACGCGGGTGGCACGTCACGCTGGCACCGGCCAAGGCTTGCTCCGCGCCTCTTCTTCTTGGCTGGAACGCTGGCGGGGTCCGAAGCTTCGAGCGAGGGGCCGTACCAGTGTCCTCTCTTCCACGGTGTGAAGCCATGCCGACTCGCCTCCTTCCTCCTCTTCTTCACCACACGCAACCTGGATGCCACGCGCGCTTGGACGCGAGATCACCGCCGTCGCCGTTGTCCCCCTTGGTTGTCCCGATGCCGACGCCTCGAAGCGCGAACGCGCCTCGCCGCCGTCGATCCCGGGTCTCGCCGCGGGGTGGGTCGTCCTCGAAAGCCTCACACGAACACTTGAACGCACGGCAAAATAGAGCAAAAGCCTGTTGTTTCCCTCTCGTTCCCCGTGGAGCGCCGCCCGACCAGCCGCTTGGCCGCAGCACCTGCAGCTTGGCCCGACGCGCTCGCTCGTTTTTCTGTTCTTGATCTGTTTTCTCCGACGACCCCGGCAACAGGGAGTTCCACTCGCCCGCTGCGACCGCAGTCCTTCCTCGTGACCGTCCCCCACGGTCCTCCAACCACCTTCGACCTCCATCCTCCTACCCACCGGTGCCGCCCTTTCTTCACTTGTCTCGCCATCTTCATCGTCATCGCCGCCTTCCTCCTCCTCGTCGTGCAAGTGCCGTGACCTCACATGAAGCGAGGACGCCGGCACGTTCGTCAACGTCTGAAGGGTTACTTGGTGCCCTCCGCCTGGCGAAGGTGCGCCGAGCAAAGGCCCTTGCGACGGCACGGCTTCTCGCAGTTGTCCACGGTGCAGCGCTTGCCGCCGCCGTGCGTCGCGCACAGGCCACCGCCGCGGTCGTTGCGCATGCAGCCTGGCACCTCGCAGAGGCGCGAGCCGCCGTGAAGCGCGCAGTAGTCGCCGCGCTGGGTGCCCTTGTCGCAGCCGTCGAACATGCAGCGCTTGCCGCCACCGTGCGAGCGGCAGTAGCCGCCGCCCTGCGAGCTGCGCGAGCAGCCGTTGTACTGGCAACGCGGGCCGCCGCCGTGCGCCTTGCACAGGAAGTTGGACTGCGCCGCCTTGTCGCACCCCTCGTGGCTGCAGCGCTTGCCGCCGCCGTGGCGGATGCACAGGTTGCCGCCCTGACTCGACTTGTCGCAGCCCTCGACCGAGCAGCGGCGACCGCCGCCGTGCGAGATGCACAGGCCGTTCGAGCGCGAGCGCTTGTAGCAGCCGTCCGCCTTGCACAGCCGGCGGCTCTTGACTTCGCCCGACGGCTTGGTCTTGGACAGGTGCGCCTCCGGGTGGCGCGCGCCGGCCGGCATGAGCAGGTCGTCCTCCGAGAAATCGCCGTCGAGGGAGTCCATGAGCGACTCGATCGGGGTGCTCGCCAAGATGTTAAGGTTCAGGATGCCGTCGTCCTCCTCCTCGAGCGACTTCTTCTCCGCGACCTTGTCCTCCGGCGCGTCCACCAGGAAGCTGTACAGGATCGACATCTCGGTGCCGTCGAAGCCGTCGTCCAGGTTGACGAGCTCGGCCTTGTCCTTGGCGACCGTCTCGGCGTCGTCCGGCAGCGAAAAGTCGAGCAACTCCTCGAGCTCGGCCGCCTCGAAGTTGTCCGACGCCACGGGCATCGCCGGCTTGGCCTCCTCCTGTACGAACTGCTCGCTGCCTAGCCCGAAGCTCATCTCGCCGCTCCAGGGCATGGACGGCAGGTTGGCCTTCTGCGCCGCCGGGAACGACACGAAAGGCAGCGCCGGGGGCGGGGCCGCCATCGACAGCATGTTCATCCCCTCGACCGAGCCGAACGCGGCGCCCATGTCGCCCATGGCCCACGCCGGGGCCGCATGCGACGACGCCGACGCGCGCGCGCCGCCCGCCTTTCCGCCGGCGTTCATCATCATGGCGCCAGCCTTCATGTTCTCCGTGGGCTGGTACCCGGCGAACAGCGCTACCGCTGCCGGGCCCATGGCCCCCAGAGAATCTCGTGACTCAATGGGTCGGCACATGCTGGTGCCGCTTGCTTGTCCTTGCTTTTCCGCTTGCGCGCTTGGTGCCGCTCTTCCGCCGCCACTCGCTGTTGCCGGTTCTTTTCTCCTAGTGTGCGAATGCCGACCGCCGGGCAGAGAGAAAAAACAAGCAAGGGGAGCCGACCGGAAGGACAGGGCGAGAGGGAGGGGCCGCCGCTGAGCGGCTGGTCGTTGCGGGTAGGGGCTGGCTGGCGATCGCCTAGGGGTGGGTTCGCTTTCGGCATTGGCTGAAATGCGAGGACGATCGACACCTGATTTGCGGAAAATGAGACTCGCATGGCGCGAGAGTCAGCAGCGGAGGCCAGTGACCTGCTCGTCTGGTCAGTTAAAATTGCACTTGGAAAATGTATGGTGGAGCGACAGGGGGACTCGAATAAGCGACAGGGACACATAGAAACGGATCCCGAGGTAAGCCCCTACCCCTCGAATGTCCGCACAATTTACACGGCCATTTTGAATGCTCGTTTTTGAGCGTAAACTTTAGCAGGCCGCATTTTCGATGTTGGCCCCCAAGTTTGTTGTTGGGTGAAAACGAGAATGAATCCACTTGCCTTTTTTGAGCAAGCAACCTGGTGTGTGTGGCTGGCACAAGGCAAAAAAATGGGAGCCAATCCGAGACCAGACAAGTCAGAGGTCGGATGCGACTTTTTGACTTGGAATGGACATGCATGTGAAAATGTTCTGGCGCGGCTTCGAGCATTCAAAACCCAAGTCACCTCGCGGTTTTAAATTTTTTGCGGGCATTCAAAAGCCAAGTCAACAGTTGATCGAGGCTGTCGCTGGATCAATCGTCCAATGCTCTCAATCGCGAAAGCCGCTGGTAAAATTGCTTCGGTTTCGCGCCATTTTTGAAAACGAGTGCCAAACTCCGCCGAAATGCCGTTGGCGCTGGCGTTGAGCTGTGCCGTTGTGGTTGGGGCCGTTTTGGATCTTCAATACTTGACCGCAACGGACCATTTTTTTATTGATCACGAATTAGCCCTTGTTTTAATCCAGTCATAAACACGCGACACCTCCCTGACTGATCATCATATGGCTGCAGGCATTATTGAATGAGTGACCTCTCTTCGTGCACAGGCTGATGTCACGAGGCAGATTTGAAGTTCGAGCCATGCATCCAGAACGGAACACCGCCCATTGCATCACTGTTGATTGCCGGCTAAACATGCTGCCATCGCGCAGCGACAACCCGAAAGCAAAAGCAACATGCATGCTGTTGCCAACAGCAGGCAGAGCCATTGGCTGCCGTGAAGCCGTGAAGGCAACCGACCGGGTCGGCCGCTGCCGTCGTCAGCTGCTCGTCGTGACGACAGCCGTTTATCGGTTGCAAGTCCGCTTGGTGGCGGTTGCGCATGATTGTTGGGGGGTGCGGCATTTCACTACAACGACGAGGACGGTTCTGATGGGCCAGAAGCTGCTTGGTTCTCGCCGCAAATGCGTGTGACTGCTGCTGCCCGTCAAGGCACGGATCAATTGCCTCCACGACCAAGCACCTTGACAAGGTGGTAGATTTGCGGGGCCGCGCTGTTAAATGCTCAAAGCCATGTTCGAGTTGAAGCCGAATTGTCGCCTAAAAATACGCCAAACTTGCGCGGTTTTATCCTCTGTGGCGGTCAAATCGCGACCATTTAACGGATCCAAGCAGCGTTTTACGTGTCCGAGCAAGCGTCCCTCATTCAAGACCACATAAATCCGCGGCCCCATTTGCTCATCCGTGTAATTTTACGGTGTCCTTGTGCCCAAAGACATGCGGCCGCCCTTGTTCCATGCTGTTTCAGCGCGACGTGTTGTGATTGGTCAGAAGTCTTAAATCAATGCAAAGCGTTCGGATTCGTCATAAATTGTTGCCATATTTGTTTTGGCCAATCAACACATAGGGCTATTTCGAAGCATTTCATTGGCCAAAATCGATTCACCGCTTCAAGATCGGCTCAGCATTCGCACGCGGTGAGTGGGCAAGCAAACCGACGGATGAGTGAGCTGGCGGTCGACATGACGGAGCGCCTGCTGCCCTCGGAGCGCGCGGCGGTCCCCTTGGGCGCCTGGGCGAGCGCCACCAGCGCGTCGGCGACCGTCGTCTCGCCTCCTGCGGGCGGCGGGGACGGCCACATGCGGTCGCTGCAGCTCGCGGCGTGGCTCGTGTCGCTCTCGTCCTTCATGTGGGGCTTCGGCGCCGGCGTGCTCAACGTGTGCATCGTGCCGGACGCGGTCGGCTCGCTGCTCGTGGACATCAACCTGTCGACGGCCGAGCAGGAGACGGCCACGGCGCTCGTGGTCATCGGCGCCATGGCCTCGGCCGTCTCGACGGGCGGCGTGGGCGACCGCGTCGGGCTCAAGCGCACCATCCTGCTCAACAATGCCTTCTTCGCGGCCGGCGGCGTCGTCTGCGCGCTCGCCACCTCCAAGCGCAGCATCTACGCCGGCCGGTTCCTCATCGGGTGAGCCCCGGCTTCCTTTCTTGGTACTCCGGAGTCAACTAATACCCCGTCCAATGAATGGCCACAGCATCGCGTCCGGGGTCGTCACCAACACGGTGCCGATCCTGCTGAACGAGATCTCGCCCGTGCGCGCGCGCGGCCAGATCACGTCGCTGCACCAGCTGAGTCTGACGATCGGCAACCTGTTCGTCGGGCTGCTCGGCTACTACCTGGTCACGCGCGTGCCCTCGGGCTGGCGCTGGCTCAACGCCTTCATGGTCGTGCCTCCGGTGCTGCAGTGCCTGCTCGTGGCCTGGATCCCCGAGAGTCCCTGGTGGCTCATGAAGCACTACGGCCGCGAAGAGGTCGGCCGTGCATTGTGGCTCCCTCAATCATGGAGCCAGCCATACTGACACCATGTGCTGACAGACGCACAAGGTGCTGCGATACCTGCGGGCTGGCGCGCACAAGGGGGCGATCGAGGAGGAGCTACAGGACATTGCGCAGGTGATGGAGCACCGGCGCCACGAGACGCAGGTCACCTGGTCGCACCTGCTCGCGCACAAGCAGGTCATCGCCATGGGCACCATCCTCGTCTTCTTCCAAGCGTACGTTGTTGGCTGCCATCTCTTCTTCCATCATGAGCTCTTGCGGTGGGAAGCTCCAGCTCTAACAATCGTATTCGTGGAATGCGACAGCATGACGGGCATCAACACGGTGATGCTGTACTCGGCCAAGATCTTCCACTTCGCGGGCGTGACGGACCCGTTCCTGGCCACGACGGTCGTCGGCGCCGTCAACGTGGGCGTCACGGTCGTGTCCGTGAGGCTCGTGGACTCGTACGGCCGCCGCCCGCTGCTGCTGCTCGGCACGGCCACCATGATCGTGGCGCTCGCGGTGCTCAGCTGGTCGCTGCTGGCCCTCAACTCGAACCTCAAGCTGCAGGGAGCCGTCGCGGTCGGCTCGGTCCTGTTCTTCGTCGCCGGGTTTGCGATCGGACTCGGCGCCATCGTCTGGTACGAATGTGTGGTGCGTCTGAGGTTGTGGCGAGTGCTAACTTAGAGATGGTATGGTGCAGGGTCATCTTGGGAGACATTACGCCCGTGCACATCCGCACCCGCGCGTTCTCGTTCTACATGGGCGTGAGCTACATCTGCAACATCGTCATCGCCGTTTACACGCTGTCGGCGATCAACTTCCTGGGGCGGGGGACGAGTCCGGAGAAGAACGGCATCGCCAAGCTCTACCTCATCCTCAGGTGATGATTGCCGCCCTATGCGACGGATCGATGCGACGGAGGCGAGCGGACAAGTGACTGACCTGTTTGCTAATGTTGCTATGGCGCAGTGTTGTTTCGGTAGCCGCGTTGGTCTACATCTTCGCCGGCGTCGGTGAGACGTCTCACATTAAGACGACCCCGTCGAAGGCCCGCGTGTCGGGCGAAGGCAACGGGCTGCTGGCTGGAGACGGCGAGGGCGACGTCGGCGAGGTGACGGAGCTGTGAGCGGCCCCAGTGCAACACATGAGGTCGGCGATCAACACAGCGGCAAGATGGTCTCAGACTATTGGTTTGTTGTACCGACTCATGTTCCGCGTCAAGCTACTAGCGAAGCGTCTTGGCAGCCTGGGCTAGCTCGTGGATCGCCTTGGTGACGGACAGCAGGCGCTCGCTGTGATCTTGAGGCGTCAGCGAGCCGGCCAGCTGGTCGATTTTCTGACAAAATGGAGCAGCAAGCAGGCAAGAGGAACAACGAGTGAGTGCATTAGACAACCCCAAGCATGACCCTAGCACCGGTAGTGGGGTGTCGGCGGCGGCGGCATAAATACAAGGCTGCGGAGGCCAGCATGGTCAAAAGAAGTAGGGGTGCTCCACCTGATAGAGTGCCGCCAGCGTTTGCCGGCGAGTGGCGGTCACGACCGCGTCATCCACGTCGCGGTCGAGCTCCACGTCGTCGCTCTTGCGCTTTGCAGGTCCTGAAGTACCCAGAGGCGGAGACAGCAAGCTTAGCGCACGCACAGACAGTGAGTGACATAGCACCCGAGCTGCTGATACCAGAGCCGTTCGAGGTGGAACGAGAGCGGCGCGCCTGCTCCAGCTCCTGCATCTCCCTCGCGCGCTTGGCGTCCTCCTCCAGCCGGAACTGCTGCGCGATGCGGCGCTTGCGCTCCTCCTCTGCCTCCAGCTCGGCGGCCGCGTCACGCTCAAGCTGCTCCTTCTTCTTGGCGTCCTCTCCCTCCTTCTGCTTGGCGGCCTCCTCCTCCGTGAGGAAGTACTGGTCGCAGCTCACGCAGTACGTCTTGCCCTGCTTGCTGCGCACGAGCGGCGAATAGCACTCGCCCATGGGGCACGTCATGCCCAGCAGCGTCCAGCCCTGGCCGTCAAGCACATGGCAGGACACTGCAACAGTCAGGATAACGCCGCCAAGCGCGCCGCCATCCATCCGGGCAAGCGAAGCCCACGCACCTGGAGCATCTTCTGACCCAGGAGGTTGCTCGTGTCATCGCGCTTCTTGTACTTGGCTTCCGCCGCCGCCTGCGCCGCGACCGCACGTCCACGAGGTCAGTTTTACGGTACCAGGAGCGTAATGGCAGTCCTCGCAGAGCCTCTCCGACATGCGTACCGAGTCCATGTCGGCGTCCATTCTTCGCGAACCAAGCGACGATAAGATTGGTGTTGAGCTCCTCAAGATCAAGACGACCAGCCACCATGTCAAGTTGAATCTGAATATCAATTACATATTCAAATTAACTTGGTTAACTTATCCAATCGAAATTAATCAACATTCAATTATACCATGTACTAAGTTTCACAAGAAGACTTACAACAAGTCGAATGCAGTATTTTGTTCGTTTTTGGCGGGAGTCGCACTCGTGCGCTTTGGCCAGCCCAGCATCCTATGAGCGACTCGGTGCGCGTCTGCCTGACGCGGTGCCCGCTGCCGCCCGCGGAGCAACACGTGCACTCGCTGCCGTGCCGCATCCACCACGACGGGCCGGCCGCGATCAAGACCTTCTTCCACCCGACGCCCGCCGCCGCTACGACCGCAACCGCTGACGCCGCTCCGGAATCGTCGGTGGCGCCGTCTGGACAGCTGCGCGCCGAGTTCCGCGGCATCCAGCTGCACGGCGACAAGGTCGACCTCGAGGCGATGGGTCTCAAAGGTGCGTCTCGCTCTCATGTTGTCGATGTGGAATGCTGCGGAGCAATCAAAGCGCTGGACTCAGTCGCACACCTTTGCGTTGCGTGCAATGCCTCGTACGACCAGGGTTCCTGCTGGAGGACAGCGGGCTGCGGCACGCGGACGACGACGGCCGCATCTGGGAGGTGGAGCACCACTTTGACGCGTTCACGTGGTGGTGCGTTCCAGCTTGACGTGCGTTTGTTCGGTCGTCCTCGGCGGCGACCGGACGAGCGGATCTCTCGATGGGATAAAGGTTCACTGTGGCATGCTGACGCTCGGCTATGACTGGGCTCGCTGACTGACTGCGCAGGGACGTGCCGGGCCACTCGACGAGCGAGAAGCACCACCTTCCCACCACACTGGCGCACTGGACCGCGCTCGCCGCCGCGGTAGGTTCAACGCGGCCCACTCTCTCGTCCTCTGCACTCGCTGAGTCCGTTCGATCGTCTGACGCCGTGTGTTGTTTGCATGCATGCCTTTTGAAGATCCATGGCGACGAGTGACCCAATGACCTCTTGGCAAGTCGGCAGTTCCTATACCGGCCGTCCACTGCATTCATTGAGTCGTCACCAGAGCGTCAAAGACAATAGCGCGTCACCAATAGCAGATCACTGATACCAGTAGCAGCGTACCCATTCTGGGCTCACGCGCGCGCGGCCGCTCACATAGATGAACACGCAACGCCCGACGACGAGCTTGGTGGAGCCCCACGACGCTCGTGTCGCTCATCGGCTGCTCGATCATCCACTGGCTGTTCCTGTTCGGAGGCATCAAGTACGTCGTCCCTGGTACTGCCCGTTCTTGCCGTCGAACGCCAACCTCGTGCAGTGGTGGCTGCTGCAGGACAGCAACGTCGGCTCGAGCCTCTGGTTCCTCATCAGCTCAACATGAACATCATCTTCGGCTCTTCTATGCTGGGGTTCCCAGCGACTGTGTGTCAAAAAATAATTAAAATGAATGGTGTTGATTCAAAATTGAACTAGATCTGTAAATAGAACGTATTGTTTATAGGAATACAATGTGAAAATCTGAACGAAATCATTGTGAAAGTATTTGTAAAATAGTATTGCATTATAAAAGCGAATAAAAACAACGGCGCCGTTGGAGTCCATGTTTTTTTCACCTAGACCTAACGTGTCAATGTATTTGACATGAATAAAACATGGAAGCCATCCATGCACGGTAAGAAAAAATAAATTCCGACGAGAGGGGAGAGGGCTCAACCACTATCAAAATCCCATACAAACGCACCTGGCTGCGTCGCACCGCTGCCGCCCGTCCGGTCTCGCTCCGGCTACCCGCCGCTTCTCAGCGCCAGGACTCTCCTGCCTCCTGGACGACTGCGGCCAGAATCACTGTCGCGCCGTGAGCACCAGCCACAACAGACAGAGCGCCAAGAGAGCGGAGGGAGTTACTGAACCAAGCGTCGTGTCTGTCCAAGCGTCGCAAGCTGTCAAGCGCCGCGGCGATGGAGCTACGCAACAGTGCGTCGAGCCGTTTCACGCGCTCTTGTCGTGCTCTTTCTCATTGCTCACGATGCACCTTGCTCCCGCGCATTGGCGTGGTGTCTTCTCTGGCCCAGGCGTCGTGCTCGGCCGCGCTAGCCGCTTTCGCGCGGCCGCACATGCGAACGCTGCGCGCCGTGCTCACGACGAGAGCGGCAGTGCCGAGGAGTCGGGCGGGGCCGAGGAGTTCAGCGCCTGCGACGCAGCCGATGGCTCGCTCGGCTGCTAATGACGATTGTGCGGACGAGGACAGGGCGGATGGTGGCGAAGGAGACGTCGAGAGCGGAGAAGAAGGCGAGGATGACGACAGCGCTGACGATGGGCAAGCAGATGACGACGAGGAAGCAGATGGCGATGAGCCCGACACTACCGCCCAAGCCCGCAAGCGCCGCATCGCCAAGACTGCTGACGTTCGCGTGGAGCCGCCTCCCACCTGGCATGCAAGCTGGACGGCGTGGACGAGCTACCTGGACGAGTACTCGACCATGACGCACCAGCTGATCCGCATCAGCGAGGTGCTGCGGCGTGATGTGTGGAATGCGCGCTTGGCGCAGCAGAAGCGTGGGCGCGAGGAAGGGGTCAAGTTCGTGCCAGATGGCTGCGACCCGTTCCAGAGGGTGTACGTATGCACCCATGGTTGGGGCAAGTCCAAGTCGCGCTGCACGGGCTCC
The DNA here is from genome assembly GCA_023338065.1 of Phytopythium montanum. Taxonomy (NCBI): domain Eukaryota; phylum Oomycota; class Peronosporomycetes; order Pythiales; family Pythiaceae; genus Phytopythium; species Phytopythium montanum. Next base: position 103,066 of record JAADXY010000006.1, read on the forward strand.
AGGACGCGCCAGCACATCCGGCTGACCAGAGCGCCCGTTCAAGTTCACGGTTCAGTGGGTGCTCAAGGACGGTGACTGGAAGCTACAAGTCAAGAACGGGTTCTTCACGCCCAACCATGCGGTCTCGGCCGAGACACACGGTGCATGTCATCCAAAATGGAGTCAGTCGCTCCCCCCCCCCACCCCCAGCTCGGTCGCTTCACGGAAGCGACGTTAAACTCCAGAGGCTACTCCGACCGCACGCGATTGATTTGGCGCGTCCCATCGAGTAGAAGATCCACGGCCCAAGATCCCGTGGAGACCCGCGTGCTGCTGCATCCAAATTGTAGGCGCACACACATGTTAAAGGCAGAGATCAGCGGCCTCACACCCCGCCGATCAAGACGATCCCCGATCCCGAAGGGACTCCGGCCAGGCACGGCCGGGATCCTGCATCGGGGCGGCTTCCCAAGCTTCTTCTGTGGCGGATTAAATGGGTAA
>JAADXY010000007.1:0-95669 GCA_023338065.1 Phytopythium montanum
CAACGTGCGCACGGGTGAGTCCCAATGGGACCGACCGGCGAACGTCACCGCCACTACAAAGCGCACCAGACGCAAGAAGAAGAGCAGGACTTGAGGGTCAGCTTGGCTCTATCGGCGCACAACTTCCCGGACGTAGTCGCTCTCACACTGGATACGCGAGTTCGTAGCCTGCCAGTAATACCGGTCCCGACTCCTGCACGAGCTCGAAGACTGGGCTCAGCTCCACGCCAGTGGCGGCGCTCACTCGTTGAGCGTACGCGTCCAGGCACTTGGCCATCTCCTTCCACACGTTCTTCTCGGTCAGCAACGCGAGTCGGCGGTCCTTCAAGCACGGGTAGCCAAGCGGCAGGTCCTTCCACGCGAAAGGCCCCGGTGACGGTGTGAACGCGGCCCGGATGTCCACGGGCACCTCGGTATCCAGCCAGTCGATGTACTTGGACACTGCCCAGCGCTTCATCTGGTGCGGCAGCTGGAGCTCCGGCGGTGCGCGAGCGATCAGGTGGTGCCAGACGTTGCTCGGCCGGATCTTGTCTACCGCTGGGTCGCGCAGCAAGTTCGCATTCTCCAGGAAGATGAGCTGGCGGAACGCGCGCAGCTCGTCGTACGGCGCGCCGAGGTTCTTAACCGGCATGATGTGCTCGAGTCTCAGCTCCAGCTGCGTCATGTCGTTGGCGAGCCGCAGCTTGCCGTTCTCTTCCAGCGGCCGGAGTAGCGACGCGTGGCGGACGAACACGGACATGAGGCGGCAGACAAAGTCCCCGACGCACTCGCCAACGAAGCTCGACGACGGCAATCGACGCAGGTGCTCGTCCAAGAACACGGAGAAGACGCTCGTGAACTCCTGCATGTACTTGGACCCGCTGGAGCTCGAGACACCGCCCAGACTACGGCGTTGCTGCGCTCCAGTGACCGAGCTGGGCGTGCTAGGAGCTCGGTCCGCGAACGACTCGTCGTGCATTTTGGCCATGATCTCCTCGAGGATGGACGCGAGCGACTGCAGGTAGTACCCGAGCAGCGCGTACTCCATGTCTCGGATCATGTCGTGGCACGGCTGGAGCTCCTTGGCGCACACTCGCTTCGCCTGCTTCTCCGTCAGCTTGTCGGTAGTAGACACCCGCACCATGGACATGGACCTCGTCGTCTGTGAGTTGGCCGCCAGCGCAGTCTCCACCGCATCGGTCGTCACTCGGCGTTCGACTTCTTCGATCGCGTCGTCTAAGATACCCAGCACGGCAATAAGGCCGACGTTGTGGGCTTGAGCAGCGGTACGGCCGAACGAAGGCGTCGTCGCGGACGCCGGCTTGCCAGTGTGCATGATCTTCTTGACGTTGGTGCAGAAGAGCGTGACGGCCTTGCGGATCTGCTTGAGCGAGCCCTTGACCAGCACCGGGTCCTTCCCGACCTGCTCCAGCTCCGCGAAGATGGTGCGAGCCAGCGTCTGCATGTCGCTCCGGCCAGGAGGAGACGCGTGGAAGCTGGAGCTCTGCGGGAACATGAGCTGGATTGGGTTCGACAGCCGGCGATACAGTCGCTCAGTGAACGCGTCCAGCACTGGAGACATAGAGTCCAGCAGTTGGCTCCGCTCCGCTGCGGACCCGGCGATCCCGATAGAGTAGACCTTGACAGCTCGCTTGCCGTCGCTAGACTGGCCGGAAGGGTACTCTGGCCCGACGCTCTGGTTCGTCGCGGCGTACAGGTCGTTCAGCACTCGGTGCGCTTGCTCCCGCATCCGAGGGTACTCTGAGACCAATACAGTCTTGATAGCCGACCGGTAGGTCAGCATGGAGGCGAAGAGCTCGCGCACAATGGCGCACGTGACCTCCCAGAAGGTGGCGAACAGCACCGGCTCGTCCTTGCCGATGACCAGGTCAATGTACCGCGAGTTGGTTGCCGGGTCCAACATCTTGGCCAGCACTCGTTGGAGGTTCCACACCTGCAGCGCGTGGGTTCGGATGGCTTCAAAGACGTCCTGGATCGCCTTCCAGATGTCAGCCTTCTGCACTATAGCGTGCGTTCCCGACGATGCAGCGTCACTACCGGTTCCAGCTCCAGTCGTTCCAGTAGAGACCGAGTTGCGGCGGTAGAGCTTCTCCTCAGCAATCGCGACACCGCACGAGCGCTCCACCTCCTGCACCACGTCGTTGACCGCTCCCTGGACGGTCGTGGCGAGTTCGCCAATGTAGAAGAGCACCTGGAGCGCGTCGCCTACCTCAGCCTGGCTCAAGCTCTGCATCCCTGAGCGCAGACTCGTCTTTGCATCGCGCTTGACCGCCGCGCTGAGTCTCCGGACGGCCGGGAGCTTGGCGCGCACGGCGCTCAGCTCCTCGAAGCTCGGGTCCTCCGCCAGCGCCTCCATTTCTCGGATTGCGAGCGCTAACGCCGCCATCTCGGCGTGGGAAGCTTCACCACTCGCCTTGCTCGAAGATATCAGCCCTGCTGTAGCCAGCGGCGAGCCGAGCACGCGCTCTGAGAGCTGCAGGAAGCGCAGCACGCGCCGCACGAGCTCGCCGCAGCGCTCGACGTTGCGGTGCTTCTGAATCGCCAGCCGCAGCCGGCTGTGCTGGTCGCTCACCGTCGCCTCGAGTGCGTCGACGGCCCCCTTCAGGCACTGCACGGACGCCTGCACGCCTGCCACCTGCCCCTGCAGCCCGTCCACGGACCCGACGTGGCCCAGTAACTCCATGTGGTGTTCCGCCACGTGCTCGCCCACGACGCGGTCGATGCGGCGCACTGCTTCGTCGATACGTCGAGTGAACTGCTCCGACTGGCTCGGACCGCCCGCCACCTCGTCTAGCGACGCCACGCTACCGCGACGGTACGCGTCGCCGCGGTCTGCAGCCGAGTCGCGCGCCACCACCGCGCTGGCGACGGCGCTCACGTTGCAGTCCGCGCGGAGGAAGACCCCGAGGTCGGCTGCCAAGATAACGACGAAAGGTCAGCTCCTGTGCGTTGTAGGCGGCTGCGGGCAACCGGAGGCGGCTCGAAATGACCGCCATCGCCAGCGCTCGCTCAAGATGTATTTATCTAGGGAAGATAACCAGCGGGGGACGCACCATCCTTGCGCAACTCGCGCACGACGCCCTCCATCTCGCCCGCCGTGCTAGCTCGGAATCTCCGTGTCAGCAAGATCGACACTCGCCGGCCGTTTAGCTCTTGCGACGACGGTACAATTGCAGTACCGTAAGGCTCATAATAGGACACACCCTCTCTCTTCGTACAAACCCTGTCAAAACCGATAGATGAGATCTTGTTTCAGTCCCACGGTACACACTTTTGGCGTCCGTCCTTCCTCCCATAGTGAACCTCAGTTGAAGTGTCAGCAGGAGCAGCCAGCACCCGCCACCTCATCCGACCACCTCCCAACCATCTCTTCCTGCGTCATTCCCCGCCGCTCCCTGCCTCCCCGCCGCCTCCAGCGCGTCCACCACCCCCTCCATCGTCTCCGCGCTGCTCCTGCGCGTCGACCAGTGTCCCGCACACGTCCATAGGCCCAGCGGAAGCGGCGCAACATCGACCTCAACCAAGGCAGCCGCCTTTCTCCCTCCATATCGCCTGTCTTCTCTCGCTCCACCGTCCCTCCCCAGCCATGGCGACCACGACGGACATGGCGGCTGGCACCAAGTGCTACATGCCGGACGAGACGCACGTGTGGCTGCCGGCGCAGGTCCTGCGCGACGACGCCAAGCCTGGACAGAACAAGGTGCTCGTGCTCCGCGTCGAACTACCAGCTTCTGGAGGTGCACAGCCTGTGGAGGAGCAGCGCGTGCTGGACCTGAACGACCGCGCGGTCCAGACACTGCTCCAGAGCCTGCAGATCCAGTCGCTGCCGTTCCAGAACGAGAACCTCGGGCCGGACGGCATCGACGACATGATCGAGCTCAACTACCTGCACGAGGCCGCCATCCTGTACAATGTACGCGCGCGCTTCATGCAGAAGCTGCCCTACACGTACACGGGCGACATCTGCATCGCCGTCAACCCGTACCAGTGGCTGCCGGAGCTCTACTCGGAGGAGACGCACGCTCAATACCTAGCCAAGCCGCGGGATCAACTCCCGCCTCACGCTTACGCCACTTCTGTGGCTGCTTACGACGACATGAAGCGGCGTGAAGTGGACCAGTCGATCCTGGTCAGTGGCGAGTCAGGCGCTGGCAAGACCGAGACGACCAAGATCCTCATGAACCACCTGGCGTCCATCGCCGGCGGCCTGAACGACTCGACCATCAAGAAGATCATTGAGGTCAACCCGCTGCTCGAGTCCTTCGGCAACGCCAAGACGGTGCGCAACGACAACAGCTCCCGCTTCGGAAAGTTCACGCAGCTGCAGTTCGACGACGTCGGCATCCTGGTCGGCGCGCGATGCCGAACGTACTTACTCGAGAAGACGCGCGTGATCAACCACGAGGCGCCCGAGAGGAACTACCACATCTTCTACCAGCTCATCGAGTCGTCCATCCGCAACGACTTGCACCTGGACGTGGGCAAGACGTATACCTACACGGGAGACAACACGGCGGGCAAAATCGAGGGCATGTCGGACGCCAAGCACTTTGAGCGGACTCAGACGGCGCTGACTCTGATCGGCATTGATGGCGACGAGCAGCGAGTGCTGTTCGAGGCGCTCGCTGGCGTTTTACACCTTGGAGAGGTGGAGATTCAGTCCAAGCCGAGCAACGACGAGGAGTCGCTCATCGCTCCAGGCAGCAAGGCCGCCGAGGTGGTGGCGAGCTTGTTCGGCGTCACAGTCGAGCAGTTGGCCAAGGCGCTATGCTCGCGGATGATGACGGTCGGCGGCGAGAAACTCACCGTGTTCCTGAAGAAGGACCAAGCGGAACAGTGCCGCGACGCGCTGGCCAAGGCGACGTACTCGAACGTGTTCGACTGGCTCGTCAAGCAGATCAACGGGTCGCTCGAGAACGACCGCAAGATGAAGCACCAGATCGGCATCCTGGACATCTTCGGCTTTGAACACTTCAAACACAACTCGTTCGAGCAGTTCTGCATCAACTACGCGAACGAGAAGCTGCAGCAGAAGTTCACGCAGGACGTGTTCAAGACGGTGCAGATCGAGTACGAAGCCGAAGGTATTGTGTGGAGCCACATCGACTTTGCAGACAACCAAGACGTGATCTCGCTGGTGGAGGACCGGCTCGGCATCATCTCGCTGCTCAACGACGAAGTCATGCGGCCCAAGGGCAACGACGAGTCGCTAGTGTCCAAGCTGACGTCGATCCACAAGGAGGACAAGCACGTGATCGAGTTCCCGCGCACGTCGCGAACGCAGTTTACCATCAAGCACTACGCTGGCGCGGTCACGTACGAGTCCCTCGGGTTCCTGGAGAAGCACAAGGACGCGCTGCTGCCAGACTTGTCGGAGCTGATGCGGTCGTCCTCCAAGCGCTTCGTTGCGGCGCTGTTCGAGTCCTCTGGGCCTCCTGCGGCCAAGACTTCGAGCTCAGGCGGTGGGTACGGCGGTCGAGGTGGAGGAAGAGGAGGTGGCGGTGCGCTGGCCGTCGCCAATGTCGGCACGCAGTTCAAGGACAACCTGAACGAGCTGATGGCGAGCATCCGCCAGACCAAGGTGCACTACGTCCGGTGCATCAAGCCGAACCGCAGCAAGAGCCCCGTAGAGATGGAGAACGACATGGTCGTGGCGCAGTTGCGGTGCGCTGGTGTCATTGAGGCGATCAGGATCTCTCGCGTGGCTTACCCGAACCGACTGCTGCTAGAGGATCTCCTGGACAAGTTCTGGGTGTTCGACGCCGACCGCCGTAACAAGGAAGTGCCGTTCAAGACTCGGTGCCAGGCGATGATGGAGCGCATGCAGTTCACATCGCCGGACCAGTACCAGATCGGCTTGACCCGCGTGTACTTCCGCTTCGGGGTCTTGGAGGAGATGGAGGACAAGAAGCGCAAGCACGTTGAAGTCCAGGCGCTGCGTCTCCAGCACATCATGCGCGGCTTCTACTTCCGTCTGCTGTACCTGCGCAAGCTGGAGGCCATCGTCAAGCTCCAGGTATGGCTGGATGTGCTGTTCAGCTGTTCTTGAGGTGTGTCGGATTGCAACTGACTGACTCCGTGTCGTACTCTGTGCTCCTGTAGTCCGTCGCTCGCTGTATCATCGCGATGCGGCGGTACGTCGCGCTGAAGAAGGCGGTCATCACTCTCCAAGCGCACTGGCGCGGGTACATTGGTCGCCGCACAGCCAACGAGGTCAAGCGAAACCACAACGCCGTCATCATCCAGAAGTACACGCGTGGATACCTCAAGAGGTGCGGTTGGTTATCATTCGCCATAACGACAGTGTATGTTGAGAGCACTTCCTCACCTATGAGCGTGTCGGTATATGCAGGAAGGAGTTCATTGCGATGCGGAAGAGCGCCGTGCGGATCCAGGCCTTCGTCCGCATGAAGAACGAGCGTCCCAAGTACTTGCGGGCTCTCAACGAGAAGAAGCAGCAGGACAACATGGCGTTCCAGCTGCAGAAGCTGCAGGAGCGCTTGCACGAGGAGCAGCGCCGCAACGCCGACATGAAGAAGGAGCGCGAGTCCGACTCGACCAGAGATAGCCTCCTCTATGTCGAGAGCAACGGCACGCGGTCGAGAGGCAAGTCGTCGGCCCACGTGTGGATGGCGGACGCGGACGGGATCATCAACCAGCTGAACGACGAGACGAGTCGACTGCGCCGCGAGAACGAAGAGCAGCGCATCATGATGTCCAGCATGAAGAACGAGGTCGACCGCCTCAAGAGCGAGAAGGAGGTACTGGCTGCCAACCATCACGTCAAGATCCGGCAGCTCGAAGATATGGTACGCCTTACTCTTACTCGTTGGGTTCATGGCTTGGTAGCTATCGGATCGCTCTAACCTCGACCACGTGTGCTATGACTCTCTGCAGCTGCGAGAGAAGAACAAGAAGCTAATTGCAGTCGAGCGCGAGTGTGTGCGTCTGCGTGAGCACATGGGCACGAGCGCGCCAGGCTTAGCTCGCCAAGTCCCACTTGGTCGCGATAAGCGCTCGCTGTTCCGCACGTTGGGCTCCAAGAAGGACATAAACTTCGGCTCCTCAGACCACCTCCACGACCCGCATCACCGCACTTCAGTCGTCATGAGTGCGTCGTTGGCGCAAAAGTCTGCTGACACGGCGCACTTCCTCCGAACGTCGGCGCAGCGGATGACCCGCGGCAAGTTCTGGAGCTCGGCAGATGAGGAGGAGGAGGACCGGCACTCCACTGGTGACACTGCGGAGTCTGGTGGTCGTCTCTCACTGCTCCAAGGCGTCGGCGTCGCCAGTGCGGAGGCCATGACAACATTGAAAGAGCGACTGACAGCGGTCAAGGGCAAGTACTACGGCGACGAGGCAGCTCCTGGCTCGCGGTCAGGCTCGGAAGTGCTCGGCCCAATTCCGTCCGCGCAGTCGTTCAACCTGGAGGCGATGCCTGACGAGCCGCTACCACCCGGATGGGAGGCGCGGCTGTCGCGCTCCAAGGGCAAGGTGTACTACTGCAACCCGGTGCTGAAGCTGACACAGTGGGATCGACCAACTGTCGACTCGCTTAAGGCCAAGAAGCAGGCATCCTTGGACGCGCAGAAGGCCAAGAAGTGCGTGACGACGTGGTCTCATGCTCGGGGTTCAATCCTGACTCTCTAACGTTGTGGTGTTGCTTGCTTTGGCTTCAGGGAGCCACGGACGTCGAGTCCTCCGGAGCGGAGTCACTTTGGTACGGACAGCTGCACGGAACTGAGGACCACACGAAGTGGGTGGCGAGACACTAACTTTATTACCCGTGTGATGTTAAGCAGGAGCGATGGAAGGGCACATCTAACGTGCACGTACGATATCTCCTGGCAGCGTCGAGCAACTTGGCGACGCTTAGACGTAAGCTGAGCGGAGGATCGTGGACTACCAGACGGGGTGTGATGATGTCGAAGCGAACAAATGGAGCGCTCAAGACGCCAATTGCTCAAGACTTTGGGTGCGTTGATGCCTTGATGCTTATCCACTCACGCTGCTGTGGTTCGTAGGTTTCGACTGAGCGCTAGACGAGGTCGCCGAGGTATTTCTCCAAGGACCTACGTCCGCTTCGGCATCACTCAGCAGCGCCTCCATCTCGCCGCGAGCCGTCGTACGGGACAAGCTGCTCGCTCATGGATCCCTCAACCTGCTGCCCAGCGCACGTCCGACAAAGGAGGTTCCCTGTCTGAGCGTCCCAGTACGCGGCGAACGTCGGCGGGGTCACATTGGCAGCACACGAGCTGCACAAGCGGCATTCTTCCGGCAAGTCCCAGCTCTGGCGCATGCTGTGCGGGTTGTAGAAGAGCGCGTCCCCCGTCACGTCGTCGTGAAGCACCAGCCAGTGATCCGAGAACTGCAGCTCCTCACTACCAAGCGCGCGGGGCTTCCGAGCACTCACTTCACCCGTGAAGGTGTTCCGGTACACCGCTTGGCGCGTCTTCGGGTCGAACTCCTTGATGACGCGCGCTCGCACCTCGTCTCGAAGCTGCTTCCTCGCCGAGAACATGCGGAACGCGCTCTGGACGCGGATGGCGCTGCGCTCTCTCGCTTGCCGCTGCTGCGCGCTCTCCTCAAGCTGTGAACGAGTCAAATCGACTCGCGGTTAGCTCAAGACCGTCAAGACTGAGCACTCACAGCTCAAGACGTACGCTCCGCTGCTCGGCCGCATCCTCAAGCGTTCTCAAGAAGTCGGCTTCAGCCTGGAGCCACTCGCTCGTCGCCTACCAAGCCGCACAGTCCGTCAAGCCCTCTCCAATCATCCCGAATATCCAAGACTTCACTCACTAGTTGTCGCGCGGCGTCTGCTTCCTGATCAGCGACCTCGTCACGTGCGCGCTCGTCGACCTCTCGCTTCGGGACGTCGGCTTTGGCGGCTTTGAACTTGGCCGCGAGCTCCTGCGCTCGCTGCTTGACGCGCTGCTTGAGCTCGACTCGCAGCGCTCGCCACTCTCCAGTGAGGTTCCCATCGTCCGCATCCTCAATCGCAAGCAGCTGAGCTACCAGCGCCTGCCGCCCGCGTTCTCGCTCGTCAACCCGCGCGTCCCACTCAAGCTTGAGCGCCGCGTACGCGTCTTCAGCGCTCTTCTTCAGCTGTTCCCGACGAGCCACACGATCTTCCCGGAGCGCGTCCCATTCCCTTTGGCGGCGGCGGCGGATGATCTTCTGCTTCTCCAGCGCGTCCACCTTGCGCCGCAGCTCGCGCTGCTCGTGCTCGACTCTCACTCTCTCAAACTCCGCGGCGACGTCGTGGCGGTGGCGGCGCAGGTCTCGCTGAGCCTGGTCCGCGCTCTCCTGCATCTCCCGCTCGATGGCTCGGCGCGCAAACGCGTCTTCTCTCCGCCGCTGCGCCACACGCTCGGTCAGAAGCCTCTTCATCGCGCGTTGGATGCGGCCAGCCATCACATTGCGGATGTGGTCATAGAACGCCAGCCGCTCGAGCCGCAGCGCCTGCATCTCACGGGAGTACAGCGCCATGAGCGCTTTGCGAGCCGCGATGCGTCCCTGCCGACCGCGGAAGACGCGCTGGATGCGGACGGCCATGGCGTGACGCCGGCGGAGGTCCCGCATGAAGCGCGTCAAGTGCGAGCGCATGCGGAAGGCCCCTTGGACTTTGAGAACCGCCTGGACGCGCTGCCACTGCTCGATCCAGGCCGCTCGGCCTCGATACCCGCGGAAGACGCGCTGGATCTCGACGGCGGCGATGCTGGCGATGCTCACGGCCTTCAAGACGCTGAAGCCGTGCCGCATCCGCTTCTTGGCGATCGCCGAGCTGACGGCGGCGAGTCTGGCGCGAGCTCGAGCTTGTCGATGCGCCAGCGTTGCCCATTGAGCCAAGCACGCGCGCATGACTCGTGTGGCGATGTAGTACCGCAGCCGCTGGACGGCGCGCACGTTGTGCTCTCGTCTTCGGGCTTTGAAGACGTGTGAGCGGTACACTGAAGAGCATAGCTCGTCGAGAGCGCAAGTGTGTGGCGACGTGAGAGCGACCGAGCGCGTCGTGGACGTCTTGGCGACGGCGTTGACGCTGGTCGAGACGCCAGTGACTCCGGGACGTAGCAGGCTGCGGAGAGGAGGAAGACGCAGCAGCAAGTGGAACTCGGAGCGAGAGATGCGAGACGCTGACGGCCCGAGAAGCTGCTGGAACTGCTGCGACACATGTGCAGCCTTGAGCGTCGGCAGCGCCAGCGGCGACATAGCAAGCGCTGCGCGAAGCTGATGGAGAAGGGGGCGTTACGCTCTGTCAGAGTCCTCAGCACCACTGCTCCTATAGCCACCCAGCGAACGTACGCGGTCGGAGACGAACGAAGCGGCCGCTGGGCTCCGCAACGCGTGTGTGAAGATGAGAGAGACGTCGCCGATCGAGACGCCAGTGCCGGAGATCTTGGCATCCGCTGGTTTGAGCTCCAGGTACCCGTTGACGGACGCGAAGACGCTGAAGGCCCAGCTGAGCTGCTCCCGCATAGTCACCAACGGCTCCTGGAACATCCTGCGCGGTCAACAGACCCATCAACTCCAAGTCTACACCTCCAGTTGGTTGAGACCAGGACGTACCGGAGTGCGATGAGCAGCGTCCGCCAGTGAAGCATCGGGACGTTGTCGCTGCCTCGCTCACAGCAGTACTTGAGCTTGTCGAGGTGCCGAGACAGCGCGAGGTGGTCCGCTCGCTGTTGTGCGTCTACCTGCCGCTCCAGTCTATCAGCTCGGACGTCGCCCAGGTCGTGACGGAGACCGAGAGCCGACCGCAGGACGCTGGCGAAGCGCGCTTTGGTCACCGTATCGTGAGGGAAGGCGCGTGAGAAGGTCTCGAACAGCGACCGGTCGTTCCCAGCGAGTCGGACGCTGCTGAAGCTCGGAGCTTGGAGCAGGAGGAACTGGAGAGTCACCAAGACAGCCAAAGACGCAGTCAGTGCCGACTGGGAGTGAGTACTGGACAGCTCGAGGAACACACCAGGTGGTGGATCTCGCGCCACTTCTTGGCGTGGAAGCGCTCGAGCGTCACGTTCGTGGACGCTGCCAGCAGCTCCGGCAGCTGCGTCGGAGCCCAGTCGGCGTCTTGCTCCTCCTCGGCCTTCTGCTGCTGCGCGAGCTGCTTCTGGCGGTCTGACGTGCCTCCTAACCGGAGGAAGCGCTTACGCTGCGAGGCCACGGCGTCGTCTTGGTTATGACCTGGACTGATGGTGTCCAAGCTAGCTGGTGTCTCCACAGCTAGCAGCTCGTCCAACTCGTCGCCTTCATCAGCATCAGAGTCCACATCCGAGTCGTGAACGCAGTCCAGCACATGGCTGATTTCCTCCTCAAGCTCCTGCATGACCGCCAGACCACCTCCGAGAGGCGTCAAGGCTCTGGATCCAACGACCTTTCAAGGCAAAGCGACGTGACACTACAGACCAACTCAAGACACAACCGCCATGCGATGACACAAGCCTTTCGATTGGGGTTCGTTAGGAGGAGATCCCAGCTCACGCCTGAAGGAGCACCTCGCCGACCCAATGGAGAAGCTGTGAGGTCGGAGCGGCGACTACCGCCACCCTCCGACGTCGAACACGATGAGAGAGAGAGAGAGAGAGAGAGAGAGAGAGCCGAAGCTGGCGAGCTCGCCGACCGACCGCCGCCCTAGCCCATGTGGACGGAGACTGGCTTGCCGAGCTGCCCCATGATCTTGAGGTGCTCAAAGTGCTTGGCGAGCGCGACCGAGAAGCTCGGGAGCACGCGGTACTGCACCTTGTGCTTCTTGCACACCTCCATGATGATGGGCGCGATCGCCGGGTAGTGATACTGCGAGATGCCCGGGAACAAGTGGTGCGTGATCTGGTAGTTGAGCGCGCCGGCCAGGAACGTCGTGAGCCACGAGCCGTGCGCGTAGTCGACGGACGACTTGATCTGCGAGATGGCCCACTCGTCGGCGATCTCCGTCTCGGCCTTGTCGCCCAGCGGGTAGTCGCACTCGGTCGACACGTGGCTCACCTGGAAGTTGAAGGCCAGGTACCACCCCGTGACGAACTCGGCGAGGAAGAAGACCCCCCAGAAGCGAGACGGAGCCACTTGGAGGTACGCGAGCGGCACCCAGATGCGGAAGAAGACCCAGAAGCTCTTGGACGCGATCATCTCGAGCCACTCGCCGGTAGACAGCGGGTTGACACGCAGCGGGCCGTTCGTGCGCGCCAGGAACGTCTCGAAGATGTCCTGGACGCGGAACTTGAGGCCGAGAACGCCGTACAGCGGAGGCAGGTACAAGTGCTGGAACTTGTAGATGGGCAGCATCATCTGGCGAGTGACGATGCGGCGCACGTCGCCCTCCATGTTGACCGGGAGATCCGGGTCGGCGCCTACAACGTTCGTGTAGATGTGGTGCCCCACGACGTGCTGGTTGAGCCACGACGTCATGCTCGCGCCGGCGAACCAGTCCATGGCCCCGCGGCCAATGAGCGACCAGAGCGTCGGGCTGCTGGAGCACGCGGCATGCGACGAGTCGTGCATCACATGCAGCAGCGGGAGAGCTTGAGCCGCGCCGAAGATGGCGGCGGACGCGTACTGAGCGTACACGCCGCCGGGTAGGAAGCCGTGCATGCCAAAGTAGGCGATGGCGGCCACGGAGAAGACGATGGCCATGCGCCAGAGGCCGCCGACGACGCTCTTGGGGTCGATCTTGTTGTTGACGAAGTACTCGTGCACCTGGTCGCAGCACTCGCGGTAGAAGCCCGTGTCGGGCTTGTACACTGGGAACTCGGAGCCGCCCGTGAGCGAGCCAATCGCGTACTTGGCCAGCACCTTGTCGGCGCGCTGAGAGAACGGGTGGTACGAGTCGAACGTGTCGGTGCACTCGCGGCCGGCGTGCAGCAGGATGAGCTCGCTGCCGCCAGGGTGGCGGTCCGCCCACGCCGTCACGTCGTACACGACGCCGCGGATGATGACCCACGCGCTGGCGGCAGAGTCGTGCTTGGCCACTTCCTGCCACGTGAACGACGGCTTGTCGGTGGTGGTGGTGGCGGTGGCGGCGGCGGCGGCGGCGGCGGCAGCCGGCTTGCGCTCGCGCAGACCCTCTGCATGGCATGTTCTGTTAGTTTTGTGGGTGTCGGGTGGTCCATAGGGGTGCTAAAGGACCACGCACCGGTCGCCGAGCTCTCGATGGGCGGCATGGTCGTTGCGGACGGGTTGGAAGGGCGAGTGGCCGCTGCTGGAGAGCTGCTGGAGAGCTGCTGGAGGGGACGGAAGTCGCTGGAAGCTCCGAATCCGAACTGGTGGGTGATGTCATCGCCGCAACGACCTTCCCGCGGAGACTCTCCGTGAGGAGCTCTTTCCATCAATTTCAATTCATTTATGTAAAGAAAGAGGCATGTATGAAATTGAACAACATAATGAAGATGAAAACTAATATCAACACATGCACGATACGGATTCATACAGGCAAAGAGATCCTTGCAAAGCGTCCCGCGGGTGCGGGTGGGCGCGTTTATTTGTCGCCTGCGATCCTGTGGTGGTGAGCGGCTCAAAGCCTCATGGCTCCACCCACCACGCACTTCCACTTCGAGTGACTGGCGATCGATCATTCTTGTTGCTCCCGCTTCTCTATGCGACGGAAGATCGCCCTGCATGCGTCACCGAGTCCGTCACCAGCCAGCCATTCGTTCGCGTTGGTGCTGTAGGTTCTCTGCCGACCATGTCCGTCCTCTTGGTCGCCTCGCTACTACAGCTCGATGCTACAGCTCGATGCTACAGCTTGATGCGGACTTGGAGCCGCTCCAGTAGCGTGGCGAGCGCGCAGACGGCCAGCATGTAGAGCGCCAGCACGGCGGCGGCGGTCGGCTCGCTCGCCTCGATCGTGCGCATGCTCAGGTTCACGGCGCCAGTCGCGAGGTTGGCCTGCAGTCCGTCGCTCAGACTCGGTCAGTCATCCACGCATCACGCTGCTAGAGCGACTCGGCAAGCCCGTACCAGGAGGAAGACGAAGAGCTGGTTGTGGTTGACGCCCTGGAACAACACGGGCACTCGCGGCAGCATGCTGTGAACCAACGCAACGACGTGAGCGTATTGTCTAGGCATAGAGCGCGGAGAGAGCGAGCGGTGTTGGACTTGCCAGACGACGTGGATGGCGGCGTACGCGCCGAGCAGGAAGACTGTCTCGGCCAGCACCCACAGCACATACGACAGGTTCACCTGCCATCCAGCAGCATCTGTAAGCTTCTCACTTGCCTAGGACCAATGCTGACAGGTAACAAGCTCACCATGCGTCTCGAAGGGCGGGACACGAGCCGCACCGATATGTACGTCGCCAGTATGAGCAGCGCGGAGGCAGCGAACAGCGTGGCGACCATCCAGCGCAGGTTGCGCAGCGCCTTGCCACCGTTAGAGTCCACGTAGCTAAAGACCGTCTGCCCGACGTACACGGCCAGCAGGTAGAGCGACGTGTAGCCTGCTCACCCAAGAGTTAGGAGAACTCTCTCTCACTGATCTGATAGGAAGCTCCCAGCCGTACCTGCGAGGCTGAGGATTCCCTCGCGGTTCTGCCTGAACAGCGTGTCCCGAGGAGCGTCCATGATGAACTCTTCGCCGTCGTAGTGCGAGAGGTACAGCTGGTAGCCTGTAGTAGAGCAGCAAGAGCTCAGCTTGAGGCGATTGTACCTCAGTGTATATGCAAAGAAGACGAGAGAGATGTACCGAGGATGATCGCGACAGCGGAGAAGGGCCCAACGACCCAGCTCCCGAGCAATCGGAGCGACGAGTACGCTAGGTAGACGCCTGCCAGCGTGAAGTAGAAGTTCCAGTGCACTCCGTACTCGGACACGTGCTCCTGGACCACATAACAACCGACGTTTAGCGTCAGAGACTCCGCCAACTCGACCAATCAACCTATACGTAAGCCTTCACACCTGGTAGTTGACGCCCTTGACGGTCAAGAAGCGCGCGACGCCGAACACGAGGACGAGCGCGATCGGACGCAAGAACGAGTAGCACTTGGCCACAAACGACGTCGCTCGACTACTCTCAGACGCAGTTTGGCGGCTATTTGCATACAAAACCAAGGTTGTTTGAGATCACGAGTGTGTCTTGAGATGTCCGAGTCTGAACGCACCGGCTTGGGTCCTTCGGACGCGCTTGGCGAGCGTGCGAGCTCGCGATCGCGGAGGAAACGATGAAAGCACCGACGCCAATGTCCATCTGACATGTTGGACAACGTACAGAGGGAGTGTCAAGCCCCCGCCTCGATCTTATAGAGAGGTGAGAGCGATAGCTAGCTTACCACGCTGAAGCCGAAGGTCTCCGTCTTGGCGAAGCGGCGAGGGAAGACGGTGAAGTCCACGGCCAGGATGGCGAAGCAGCTATAGACCAGTATGAGCCAAGGGTGCGGCGCGGTAGTGACGCCTCCAAGGCGACTGGACGTACGTGGAGAGCATGACTTGAGCTCGGAAGCTGGTGAGGAACGGCAGCTCCTTGCCGAGCATCTGGCTCATCTTCTCCTTGCGGCAGTGCTTGTGGATGAACTCCTTGGCGTGCTGCCATGACAGGACGCTGAAGGTGGCGGCCAGGAAGTAGACGGTCACTAGCAGCGGGACTGCGAGCTCGGCTAGTGTGAGGCTGAGCATCATGGGCAGGACAGTGATGGAGAACTCGAGCGCGAGCGTCGCGACCGGGCTCTGCAGCCATTCGCCGTTAGTTTAGCTGGCGTAATGGCTTGGGAAACGACAGGGAGACGTACGAAGCTGCCGGAGCCGACGGGGCGAAGGCCGACGACTTCTAGGAGCAGCATGAGCTCCGAGTAGAGCCACAGGGTACCCTGGGTGTTGGGCATGTCAAGTCCAAGAGAGGAGGTGATTGTGAGGCGAATACTCGGCCGATGGAGGCCGGAGAAGCCGCACCGGCATGAGCGCGAAGAGCGCGAACACCTCGCGAGCCGATGTGCCGTGCAGGTCGGCCACGAACGCCTCCTTGGCGCGCTTGTACGCGTCGTCGTGCTCCATTCGGGCTGTTGATCCCGCAATGCGTCAACTTGGCGGTCCACGTCAAACGTGTTTTATTTTAGCCAATCATAGACGGCAGTTGATGACATTTGGCCAATCACGGCGTGCGCACCAGCTATTCCCGAACGAGATGACTGGTACGAGCATGCCAGCATGGCTGGAGGCGTGCGGCGGCGCTTGCTGCGCGCAGGGAACGCTGAGCAGTGCGGCAAACTGATGCTGAGTGTGTGCGTTGCTGTAAAGACTACAAGGAGGAGCAGGCGATGGAGGTGGAGGCCCTCGAGTCCATCTACATGGACGAGTTCTCCAGTACGTCTCGACCTGCGGACGGCTTGTGTTGACACGAGTGGACGAACTCGGGCGTTTGGCTGACGATTAGGCGGTCGCTGTGCCTGCAGAGCTGGAGGACGAGCCGCTGCGCTACCAGCTGCACATCGTGCCCAACCAGGACGGCGAGAACAACCACGGTGCGTTCGCTCTCCCGTACTACACATGGGTTGTTTGACTGTCTGATGGCTCACAATGCGGGTTGAATGGCATGCGCTGCAGTGTCGCTGACGCTCAAAGTCGCCGTGCCGGACACGTATCCTGACGTTGAGCCAGAGGTGAGGCCTTGACGCCAAGCGGCGGTCTTGATGCGGGGCTGACGGAGGCGTGGACAGATCGAGATCGTGCTGAACAAGGGGCTGAGCGACACGCAGCGCAAGGAGATCCGGCAGCTGCTGGACGAGCAGGTGCAGGAGAACCTGGGCATGGCCATGATGTATACGTTGTGCGAGGCTGTGCGCGAGTACCTCGTCGAGAACAACCGGCAGGGCAACGTGAGTGGCTCGCGGCTTGTGGCTCGCTATTGTCTTCGCTAGTTGACTGGTTGATGGACTCGCTGTCTCTGTGGATGACCAGGACGGATCGGAGCACCACGAGATGCTTCGGCGTATGGAGGTGAAGAAGAAGAAGCAGGAGCAGCACGAGGCGGTCACGTTGGAGCAGGTACGCGTCGTTGGTCTCACTACCGAGGCGGAAGCAAGGGACTCACGCGTGGAATGTATCCAGGCGCACGCTGATTCAGAGCTGAAGCGCACGTTCCACGGTACGGCAAGCTGTGTGTTTGGCCCTGGAAGGGGGCACACGCCCTGCTGGACTGGACTGGACGCTGACACGTTTGCGTTGCTGCTTGGGGACTGCAGGCACGCCGGTGACGCTCGACAGCTTCGCGGCGTGGAAGGCCAAGTTTGAGGCCGAGATGCGCGGCACGGAGAAGGTGACCATCAAGGACGAGGCCACGGCCAAGCTCACAGGTGCTGTACTCTCTGCTTTATCCTGGCTCTGGATGCTGGAAGGCCGGTCTCTGACGTCCATTGTGCTGTCTGCTTGGTGGTCAACAGGCCGCCAACTCTGGAGCAGAGGATTGGTGTCCGAAGACGCCACGGACGCTGCGGCTGGCGAGGAAGACGAGGACGACGAGGACTACGTGGACGGAGAGGAGGAGGAGGAGGAAGGAGGCGATGTCTGAGAGCTGTAGCGGTCGTGACAGGGTCGGAGAGGAGGGTGAAGGCGCTAGAAGACGCCGGTGCATTGCGCGTTACTGCTGCTTCAACCAGTTCCAGGAGCGTTCGTAGCCCCTCGTGGATTGTACCACAAATCAGGTACAGTTGCCGAACTGTACCCATCTCCTCAAATTCCCTGGCCTTTTTTTATTGTTTGTTCTCGCAGTTGCGCTTTTTCGGCGTGGATCCATCTCATACTAAAATCAAGTCAAACGGACGATCACCCCATTTTTCTCCATCCATTTTCCATTTTGCCGTGGCAAAACCCGACACTAAGCCAAACGTCATGATGGCCGCGGCGACAAGTGGCTATTCAAGCGACGCCGCAGCTTCCGACGCGACAGCCACCGCCTTCTGCCACTGCTGCGACGCCGCCTTCCACCGGTTACGACGCGCCAGCACCTGCAGCGTGAGTATCCAGCAAAGTATCGAGGCCGCAACAAGCCATCTCACATGCCGGTAGTCCTGTCAAGGTCCAGTGTGCCAGTACTGCAGCTGGCGGAGCGACTCGCGGGTTGTATGCAGAGGCTGCCAGGTACTCTCGACCGCGGCTAGAAGGTCCGGAGCGCCTCGTAGCGACTGCTAATGAGCGTATATGGCGTCTGGACATGGCAGCCGCAGGTCAAGGGCGACTCGCCAGCTTTCTCGCTCCGGCAGCTCCTCTGGCGCCTCAAGATGCTGCCGTTCGGCTGTCGAGGGGAGAAGTGGCTCTTCCTGACGCGCAGGCGCCAGTTCCAGGTCACGCCGACCGAGATGGCGGCCGAGGACGTGCACTACTTGGCTCGGCTTCATTGTACGCACCGAGCGGTGGCTGGACCCGCTCTCATGCAACAACAGCGCATGATCGACTCGGTGGGCTGCTGCAGCTGGCACTTTGAGCTTTAAACCATCGACTGACCGAGTTGCTGCCGCTGTAGGACATTGAGCGGACGTTCCAGCAGCTTCAAGCGGCGCTGACGAGCCCTAAACGGGCCGGAATCCGAGTCAAACCCGCGGTCTCGACGCCGGATCTGCTGGCGTGGAAGGCGGCGACGCACCAGCTGCTGAGCGTCTTCCTGTTCCTCAAGCCGCAGATCGGCTACTGCCAGGGCATGACGTCGCTCGCGGCGACGCTCGTGCAGGAGAGCAAGCTCAACAACGAGACGGCCTTCCGCCTCTTCCTCGCGCTCACCGAGAAGTACAAGATGGACCACGTGTTTGGGCCTGACATGAAGGACATCAACCTCCGCTTCTTCCAGTTGGACGAGGCACTTCGACTGCATCTGCCACGACTGCACGCCCACCTCTCGGACAGGGACGTCCACCCTGCGACGTACGCGTCCAGGTAGGTTGCTGGGAGTATGGACGTTGTCGAGACGATTGGTAACGTTGCAGCGTTCCTTGCTCGTTTGTTGGCAGCTGGATCTTGACACTATTCACAGACTGCAAGATGCTCCCGCATCGCATGGTGCTGCCGTTCCTCGACCTGTTCTTCGACGCCGGCTGGAAGGCCTTCTACCAAGTATGCCTCGCGATCCTCAGCACCCTCGAGGTACGTCTACTATCTATGACCGTGTCCGATCTTCTGGATCTAACGAAGCCACTCACTTGTGTGCACGATCCACGAATGCAGCCGGCGCTGATGAGGAGGTCGACGGCTGACCGGATCTTTGCGTATTTATCCGGCGTACGGTGGTTCCACTCGCACAAAGTACGTTGTCGGCACGGTGGCTATCAGGAAGATGTGGCTTGTATCAACAACTGATGCGTTCCCTTAGAGCGAGCGCGAAGCAGACCAGTTATTTGCAAGGGCCAGATCGTTCAAGGTGCACATCTGCCGTGAACTGGTCCAGAGTGTCTTGGACTGACAATGGTATCAGGTCACTTCGACGTTCTTGGACCACCTGCAGGGCGAGTTCTCGACCGAAGCGAGCATGAGTCTGACCGAGTACGACTGAGCCGGAGACGGAGACGTCCTCGCCTCAGTGTCGAGCGTCTACTGTGTTGTCTACCAAGTCGCCAAGCATGTACCACAAGCCAAAATGTCAAGTGTTCCCATGGTCATCAACCCCATGACTACCAACGCTACAGTGCAGCGGCGACTAGGTCGGCACGAAGGACACGTGCTGGATGAACGACACGCGCTTGCGCTTCCTGAGCGACGCGGCGAGCTGCCTCGGCTTGGTGCGCTGCGACGCCTGGCCCGACTGGGATCCCCACTTGAGGTGGTGGAAGAGCGCCTCGGTCAGCAGCGCCTCGGCGATCACGCCGTCGTGCACCAGCGGCCGGACCTTGCCGTACAGGTCGCCGACGCTCATGGTCGGGAAGCGCACGAACTCCATCATCTCGCGCAGCAGCCGGCCCAGCTCGGTCTTGTCCCCGGTCGACGTCGACGTTCGCGCTTCGCCCCACATGACCAGCGCCTCCATGAGCGCCAGCTCGCGGATCTGCAGCTCGTCCTGCTGGATCAGCTGCATCTCAATCATCACGCAAGCTCAGTTGTGAGATCTCTGACCCAATCAATGTTCGAGGGAATGGCAGGTCTTCTTCACCTCCAGGAGCAGCTTCTCGGGCACTTGGACGATCTGCGGGTCGCGGAAGACCTCGTGCGCGTGCTGGAGCACAAAGCCCTTGCACATCTCGCGTAACGCCTCCAGCTCGTACATCTCGGACGCAACCAGCAGGCCCACGACGTTGTCCAAGTCCAGCACGACCTCTATCATCCAGCATCAACACATCGTGAGTCCTTGTCCAAGCCATCAAGAGCATCCAGTCAGTCCGCGAGTCAAACGCACCGCCAGTGTAGATAAATAGCAGCATCTTCTCGACGATGGGGGCAGCGATGCCGTGGATCTCGACCTCGCGCTCGCTCGACTCGCGCATACTGCCGGTCAGCATGGCCTTGAACGGCGCCGAACTGGCCGCCAGCATGAACCGGTGAGCGTAGAAGCGCTGGATCTGCGGCGGTACATCGTCCGGGCTCTGCGGGGGCACCTCGGTCACCTCGTCGTCTTCATCCTCGTCGCTGTCTGAGTGTCTTGGCAGTCGAGGGCGTCGAGCGAGGTCGCTCTTGCGCCGACGCACACACAGCACGACGTCGGCGCCTATCATTGACTCACTGAAGCCGCTGGCGCCTCCGCTGGTATACACAGCTTGACGTAGTCGTTTGGACAGGTCGCGGTGATCGGAACAAGCCGACATGATGTTCTTCCTCGGCCGTGAAGTGCTGACTTCAGACGACGTCTCCGATCGGTAGTCGTCGTCTTCTCCCGATACTGTCGGCGTGTCCACCGGCGACAGACTCGCCGCGTTATGTCCGCCTATAGGCAGTTGACGCCGACGTGCTGGCGCTGCAACAGCTGCAGTCGTCGGAGACGTGAGCGTCTCCATACCAGGTGGTGGAGGCGGAGAGGAGACTGTCAATGTGTCTGTCGTTGCTTGGCCCGCGGCTGGGAGTGCAGGAGTCGGCGGGCTCTCGGGCGTGTCCATCAGTATGTCCTGCGTCATGTGCTCGTCCTCCGCCTCGTCCTCCGCCTCGTCCTCCTCTCCGTCGTCGTCGTCGTCGCCGTCGTTCGCGTCCTCTGTCTCGTCCATCCGCTGCGTCTCCTCCTCCAGCTCGTCGTCTTCCTCGGCCGCTGGAACGCGCGCGAGCCGCCGTGGAGCCAGCGCAAAGCCGGAGGAGGCAGCGGACGACGCTCCGCCGTTGCTGGAGGCTCCGGGGCCACCGCTAGAGCGCACAGCGCGGCGGCGTACCCACAGATCCGCGTCCACGTCCTCGCCGGCCATGGTGGCAACAATGACAAATCGTTGCTGACAGTTGGACGGCGAAACGACCACCGCCAAAGTATCCTTCTCCACCAAGAGCGAGCTCATTGGATGAAATTGGATGAATAACGATTTCGATTGGAAGATGAAGAGCTACAGAGCATGGTTTTAGCGAATCAGCACCTTGCGAATCCTTCGGTAGATTCCCACACACATCACACAACCAAAGCGCAGGATCATTAGCTGGGGAAGAAGAAGGCGACGGACGGACCGACCGCGATGATCAAGGGCATTCTGATCGTCAACAACCACGGCAAGCCGCGCATCGTCAAGTTCTACGAGCACGTGGTGCGTCCCGCGCGTCTGTTGCGCTTGGTTTGGCGGCGACCGGCGCGCTAATGGACGACAAATGACCGGTCGGCTTGGCTTGGCTTGGCTTGGCTTGACTTGGCTCGCCTTGACGTGGCTTGGAGCGCAGCCCGATGCCGAGCAGCAGGCGGTGATCCGAGACATCTACACGCAGGTGTCCAAGCGGCCCGACACGCTCTGCAACTTCCTGGAGGGGACGTGAGTGGCCCTTGATGAGCGATCTTACAGGGAACTGGAGCTGACCTGGCACTGGATGTGGACCTAAGTGTGCGCTACTGGGGCGACGGCGTCAAGCTCATCTACCGCCACTACGCGACGCTGTACTTTGTTTTCGCGGTGGACCAGCAGGAGAGCGACCTGGGCATCCTGGATCTGATCCAAGGTAGGTGACTGACGACGCTACGTTAGAACGGACCGGTTGACGGCAGACTGACGAACGGATGGATGCATCACACCATGACAGTGTTCGTGGAGACGCTGGACAAGATCTTTGAGAACGTGTGCGAGCTGGACCTCATCTTCCACAGCGACAAGGTGCACTACGCGCTGGACGAGATCGTCATGGGCGGCATGGTGCTCGAGACCAACATCAACGAGATCCTCACGGCCGTCAACGAGATGAACCGTCTCGACGGACTCTCCTCCAAGCGCTCGCTGCCCGGCACCATGAAGAAATAGACCGACGCGACGCCCAAAGGAGGAAGAGAAGCGGGACACACACAGAGCTACATTAGGCGCTAGCGTATGCAAGGAACCTGCCCCACTGGGTCGCGACAACTACGGGAATCGCGGAGGTCTTCTAAATCAGCTTGGCCTTGCCGCTCTTCTTGTCGTCGCCCGACGCCAACGCCTTGGCTTCCAGGTCGCGCTGTCGTTGGATCGCAGCGAGCTCTTCTTCCTCGGCGCGAGCAGCGGCAGCGGCAGCAGCTTCCGGGTCGGGAAGCGACCCGCCGAGACTCAGTACGAGCTGCTCGAGTGTCTCCACCTTGGCCTCGAGCTGCTCGTTGGCGGCCTCGGCCTTGTCGCCCCGCTGCTTGGCCGACACGAGCTGCGACGACAGCGACAGCGTCAGGAACGCCACGCCGATGTTGAACACGTTGAGCTTCTGTGTCTTGAGGTGGCCGAGGAACGACGTCGGGTACGCTACAAGGCAAGGCGCAAGGGGGGACAAAGCGCGGCATCCACTTAGCTTCAGAGGCTCGGAGATAGCGCGTTACAACCACAGAGAGCAGGAGAAGCGGGGTGAGGTGTTTTGTACCTCGGGGAGGAGCCGTCGGCGTCGGCGCGCCCGTCGAGAACCGGCGGATCCCGCGCAGCATGAACATCTTGGCGGTCAATCTGAAGCACGTGTGGTGGATGGCGGTGATAAAATAACTGTGGTTCACATAATATAAAGACAATTGACATAATATTGCGTGGTCCACACTACATAAACTTCAACAATACGACCATCATTCCCCTGGAACCCGCGTTTGGGCGGCTACGTAAGCGAGGTGCTGGCGGAAGCGGTGGCGACTCGTGCGATGCGAGAGCTCATTGCTCAGGTTGACGCGTACAGCTGGAGGCAGGAGCGACTGAAGTCCCGCGTCGGTGGTGGCCACGGATGCTACAGCTGAGAGGAACGTCGCTATCATTGGGAGAGAGGGAGTGTGAGTCGAATACGTCATGAATAGACTTCAACCGGGGCTGGACGTACCTCGGACGGGAGCAGGGATGCGGGGCGAGTGCAGCAGCTGGAACAGGAACTCCCACAGGTTTCGTTGGCGGTAGTGCGACGCTCGAGCCGGATGCAGGAACGCCAGGACGTTGCGCACGATGGGGACGGCGAACGGCTCCGCCTCCGGCAAACACACGCCGGCTCGAGTACTCAGCGCGTCGAGGAGGAAGTCGCAGGCAGCATCGCACATCTCCTGGACCTGTAGCAAAAGTTTCGGCATAGTTAGATCAAGTCGCTTGCTCTGTCCTCGTGCTGCATGGACCCACCTGGTGGTCGATCTCGAGCAACGTCGCCGCGAGTCGGAGGCATGACCAGTACAGCGTCGGCTCCCCTTCGGCCGGACTGCTTGCGAGTGCGCGTGGGAATGCACGAAGCGCATGTCGAGCCATCGTCAGGAACTGGTCGACCTCTGGAGCGAGCAGCTCAGCGTTCTGTGATGCTCGGAGGAACATGTCCATGCTGTGCTTCCCGACGACCAAGTCGTTCGCTGGCTCATCGTGAAGCTTCAGTCGAAACATACCCAAGAGACTCTGCTCACCGGGCAACAAAGCGCAAGTCAGTCTACTATCAGACATCACTCACTGCGAGGTGAGACATACCGATACAATGTGTTGCGTGGGGTGCACGAACGCTTCGTTGCCGTCCTGCTTCTGGATGATCTTCCCGCAGCACTTGAGGATGTCGGGCGACACTTCGTGCGCGTACCAGCCCAGACACGCGTCCAGCACTCGACCCTGCAGACTCGTGAGCATGGCGTCGCCCACGCTGTCGAGGATGTCCAGGAAGAACCGCGGACCGTACGAGCGACACGCCGGCGTCGCGTGATGACGAGCCAGCGCCACATCCACCGGCGGCCACACTTGCCGGATCAGTTGCTGGCCGTTGACGTCGCTCTGCACGCCACTGATGGCCCGGCCCAGCAAGAAGATGGCGCTGCAGGCTTCAGCTGCATGTTCGCTCTGCGTCCGCTCCGTCAGGGACGACAAGATGGACGAGCAGAACGCGCCGAACTCTGTCCGTGTAGACGACAAAGCTCACAGTTAGTATAGGACACGGTGATCTACTGGGCGGCGTACTACTTGCTTACCCGAGTCGGAGATGCCGTCCGCGATGCGGAAGGTGACGTTCAGCAGCTCGCCCTTGGCTCCTAGAGTCACTCCTTCAGGGACGGCCTTGCAGTAGTGAAGCAGGGCCTGGAGCAGCGGCAGACGCTCTGCGACGGTCGTGTACTTCCTGGAGCGAGATTGACGTGAGTACAGGCTCCACTACCTCGGAAACCCCAAACAAACGTACATGATGTGGTAGCTGCTATGGGTCAGCGACTGCAGCGCAGCTTGGAATGCTTGGACGGACCCAAGACCCTTGGAGATTGTCAACGACGAGTGGAGAACAGTCTGACCAGGAAGAACCAACGTCGAGCTCAGCGACCGCAGATACCTGTCGTATACACCACCACACGACGTTACCATCGAGCTCATACAGCAAGTACAGCCGGTAGTCGTACCTTGCGAGGCCTTCAATGACAAGCGGGTGCGTTGGCAGGCGGTGGCAGTCGTTCAACACACCTTGCAGCACTTGAATACCCTCCGAGGAGGTCTGAGCCGCAAGCGGTTGGTCCTCATCCGACTCCGAGTCGGAAGACTCAATGTCGAACAGCTCAATCATCGCATCCAGCAAGTACAGGACAGCGGCGACCATCCCGACGTCGGAAGACTGCTGCAGGATCTTGGCGATGCCTTCCACACACGACACATAGTCGCCGCCCGGCTCTCCATTGCTGCCTGGCCACTTGGAGAAGAGACTCAGCAGTGTGTCGGCAATCTCTCTGCAAGCATAACGCGTTAGATTACTTGCTTTCACTATGATATCACGAGACAGATCGTACCTGCGGAGGTTGTTGACGGTCTCCAGCTCCGGCTCATCGGTTGATACTCGTAAGCTGTCGACAAACCACTGCGGGTACTTGCAGTGGCTTATCAGCGCGTTCACCAGCCGCCCGAGGACGTCCAGAGCGTGGGAGCGAGCGTCGTGGTCCAGCATGTGCCATGAGAGCTCGGTCTGTGACAGTCGGCCGTCGAGGAAGAAGAACCAGACCTCCAGCGTCGGTAGCACCACCTCCACGTCTTCGTGGGTCGAACACGCCAGTAGAAAGTCGAGGAACCGGACGGAGAACTTGGCTTCGAGCCCAACAGACCCGTGACGCGAGAGTAAAGCCCGCGCGTGGTTCATCGCGAGCGCGCACGCGATCTGGGACAGCCCTCGACTGATAGAAGTGCGAAGTTCCTTGACCGCAGGGTCCGTTGCTGCTGAAGACTCTGCTGATGGGAGGAGAAGCGCGTGCATCTCCACTAAGCGGGAGCCTGCATGTTGAACCGCTTGGATGAGTCGAGCGTCGGAAGCGGAGCCGGTCGAGTACATGAAGGCGTCGTGGAGGATCCCGGACGCGAGCTGAATCACACACAACGAGGCAGTCAGACGGTGCTTGGGTAGTGAAGACATGGCTAGCTTGTCGTACCTGGACTTGATCTTCGTGATTGCTAGTCGCTGCCGCAAACAACGAGTCGATAAGCTGACTGTCGTCGTTGTATCAGTATCAGTTAGCCGGCTAAGAAGGTCAGCAGGTAGTCAAGCCATGGAGAGGTACCGCACCTCTCGTGTAGGTGCATCGCGGTCACTCCGAAGCCTTCATAGGCGGGGATGGACCCAGCGATCCAGCTCTCCAGGCATCGAAGTGCACCGAGCTGTGCGTCGGGACTGCATGCAGACAGCAAAGAAGCCCACATCCATCAGTCGATCGAGCATCTTGGCTTGAAGGAGGAGCTGCTGGCCGACTCACACGCTCGTGAGCATCGTCCGGACTGCAGAGACGACGTCGGAGCACTCGAGCTGGAACGTCGCGACCGCTTGCTGGCTCTCGGCTTCCTCCCACGTTCGTGAGCGACTGACGATCTGCACGGGGATGGACCCGAGCACCTCCATCAGCTAGCAACAAGCACAGCAGAGTCAGCTATACATTTAGACGCAGTGGAGTGACCAACGCGCACCATGACTGCTCCACGCGAGCTGTTTGCCGCGAAGCTCGCCTCGACGATGACCCGCGCGTCCGCCTTCCACGTCGGCCACTCCTTGTACGACTGGACGACGATGTCTGCGACTGCAGCACAAGCCACGCGGAAGCTCGCGGGTGATAGCGCTTCTCCATGGACGCAGGCGTGGCCAAGTAGTTGCAGCAGCACCTGGCCATGTCAATCAGGCGGGGTTTGTCAGCCCCCGTGTCCACTATACAGCCGCGAGAGAGCCACCAGAGCGTAGCGTACGTCCCGCACGAGCTGCTTGCGCTCGGCTGCTGCGCGCGCCCACTCGTGGCGGATCTTGAGGCGCAGGATCTGTGCCGCGACCAGCTCGGCGGCCGGCAATGCTCGTCCAGTTGAAACATCACGTGGAGGGGCCTGCAGCAGCTGCAACGCCGCATCCCACGCCTCCTCGCGCGGCTGGAAGCGCATCAGCCAGTCGTTGGCCGCGCGCTGCGCCTCTCCGCCCGGCGCGCCTTCCAGCAGCTGCCGTGCACACGCCGCGAGCTGCTCCACCATGCTCTCGCTCGCCCTTGCTAGTGACACCCGACAGTGAAGTGATGATTGTGAGATCTGACTGGGATCTCACATTTATTTCTGGAACAGTATGTGGAGCGCTCCACATTAGACCCGATCTGGTTGCAGTCTTCCCAAAGGCAAAGCAAGGCACAAGAAGAAAGGACTGCAGTAGAGGAGGAAGCATGGCGGACGTCGCGCTCTTCGGTGCGTCTGTGTATGGCGCTCGTGGCCGCCGCTGGCAGGTCTTGTGGTGATGGGGATGGGCTGACGGCGGGCTATTCGACGGTGGTGTTTGTGTGCGTATTGGCGCGTGGGAAACAGAGAAACCAGCTGGCGAAGGACTGCACGAGTTCGGCGCGCTCAACACGCTGCTCTTCGTACGTGAAGGCGTCGCACTCTTACGGTCAGAGAAGCGCGGACATCGCCACTAAGCTGCTCTTCCTCGTGTGCAGGTCATCATCCTGGGGCTGTGCATCGTGTGCGCGTACCTGATCAAGGAGTACCGCTTCTACTACCTGCCCGAGTCGGGAGCCGCGGTGCTCGTCGGGCTCATCGTCGGCGTCTGGTGCGTCTCTCTACCCGTACGGACGCGTCTGGTAGTGGAAGACACTCACCGCTGGTATGTTGTCAATGGATAGCGCGCGGCTGTTCTACCCAAGCCGGAAGGAGATGGAGTTCCTCCGCTTCAACGTGAGCGCCTGTCGCCTTCTGCTTCAAGCCGTCCAAGTCGCTCTCCGCCCGCTAACACTTGGTTGTCGGTGCGGTGGCCTCCAGAAACTCATGTTCTACTTCCTGCTGCTCCCGCCAATCATCTTCGAGGCCGGGTACTCGCTCAACCGGGTGCGTAACGTGGATCTCCGCTGTCTTGTATTGAAAGTGCGGCAGCTGATCGGGTCGAGGTGCTGCTGGTGCTCTCGTCGAGGCAGAAACGGTTCTTCAACAACTTCAAGTACGTCTCTGGAAGTCATGACACTCGTGCACTGCGGATAGACCTAACAGCTCGATCTGTGCAGCACTATCGCGCTGTTTGCTGTGGTCGGGACGATGATCTCGACCTTCGTCATCGGCTACTTGACCTTCTACGCTGGAACGGTACGCTTCACCCTATTGCATACCCCAGCTTCGTACGTTCAAGCAGTGAACTAATGTTCTTGGTGTCCTTGATCGGGGATGGAAGCTGGGCTGGATCCAAATCGACACTTCTTCTCCGCTGGAAGCGCTGCTCTTTGGCGCGCTGATCTCGGCCGTGGACCCGGTCGCGACCCTCTCGATCCTGGGCAACCCGGAGCTGAACCTGGACCCGCTCCTCTACAGCATCGTTTTTGGCGAGAGCGTGCTCAACGACGCCGTCGCCATCGTGCTCTTCAACACATTCCTCAAGGTACGTGAGGCTTCATCTTGGCGGTAGTAGTAGGTTCAACCTACTGACACTGACCTTGTACTGATGTCGACAGTTCTATGAGTCGCAGAGCGAGTTCACGTCGGGAGCGGCCGTCTCGCTCCTGCTCGAGTTCGTCTTCATCTCGCTGGGATCGGTCGTCTGCGGTTTGGTCACTGGGTACGTCTGCGCTCATAGCCATAGTCACGGGCATAGAAGCCTTGCATTTGTACTTACAGACGGCGCCTGGAGCAGCCTGGCATGCTCGTTCATGTGCAAGCACACCAACATCAGGGGGTACCCGGCGTACGAGATCACGCTACTGTTCCTGTACGCGTACGGCTCGTACGCGCTGGCCGAGGTCATGCAGCTCTCGGGCATCATGTCGCTCTTCTTCTGCGGGATCACCATGGCGCACTACAACTCGTACAACCTGTCCAAGCCGTCGCAAGTGACGGCGGAGCACATCTTCAAGAGCTTCGCGCTCGTCTCCGAGTTCTTCGTCTTCCTCTACATGGGCATGGGCGTCTGCGCCGGCCAGCTCGGGCGCTGGGACTTCACCTTCGTGCTGCTCGCCATCATCTTCTGCCTGATCGCGCGAGTCTTCAACACTTTCCCGCTCAGCTGGGTCGCGAACCTCGGGTGCGTCCGCTACCCGTTATGGTACCCGCTGTACTCAGCCTGACCCTTATGCCTTGGATATTGAGCTAGGCGGACGACCAAGATCCCGATGAAGATGCAAGTCGTGCTGTGGTTTGCTGGTCTTCGCGGCGCGATCGCGTTCGCCCTCTCACAGTACGTGGTCGTGTGGGAACCTGAGTAGTGCGACATCGCGTTTGCTGACCTTGTTCATTTTTGTTGCGCTCAGGAACATGCCTGGCGCGAACCAAGACGTCTACGTCACGACAACTCTCAGCGGTGCGTCCCAATTAGCTCGAAGTGGTGCTTGATACGTCACACAGCCTAGTACTCACTCCATTTCTGCTTGACGCAGTCTGCATCTTCACAACGATCATATGCGGCGGCATGACTGAGCCGTTGCTGACCTACACGGAGCTCAAGGTAAGCGCTTTGCGTCTCGCAGCAACTCAAATTTGCATGCATGAAGATCTGACTGGGCGACTTGATATGGCCAGCACGACCAAACACAAGATAGCGAGCGCCGTGAACTAACAGAAGAGGACGAAGAATACGGCCTGGTACGTGATCATCGCATTGATGCTGCTAGTTGGTTGCATGCTCAACTGCTTGTCGGGTTGTACATGAATCACAGATATCTGGGCAGCACGATGGGGATGAGGAGGAGCTTGGCAGCAGCACGCCAGCTCAACGCCGCCAAGTGTTCCGCCGCCGAGAGACGACGAGTGACCTCCACTCGTTCTGGGGCAATGTACAGCGAATGCGATGGCTGCGGTCAAGTTCCACGGTGTGTGCTCATGCAATGAATGACTCGGCCTGTACAGATCGACGAGCGATACTTTAAGCCGGTGTTCGGTGGATCCGTTCACAAGGTACAGCAGGCTCACGTTTCCTTCAGTCTGCTGTCCTATCCATTGTCTAACACTCTTGCCTTTGCTCTTGATGCATCTACAGCCAACCCAGCCAGCGCTACGAGCTGGGAAGATGGAGGAGGACGAAGGTCTTCAATAATACAAGTTTCCCGTCGCGACCAGGCCTGAGATTAGCCGACGGGCTAGCTGCGGCACACTTCGGCCTCGCGCTCCGCGTTCCCCGTGCGCGACTGGTGCTGCTTGCTCCTCTTCTTGTCCTTCTTTTTGCTGCCTCTGCGCGACTTTGACGTGACAGCATCTTCGTTGTCGACAGAGTTGCGTCCACTAGGTGAGTGCCGCGAGTGCTCGATGGGCTCGATCGATCGAAGACTGTCGGCGTCTGACGAGCGTGACGATGCAGTGGACGCGCGACTCGCGTCGCTCTTCTGCGTGTTGCTCCGGCTGCCCTTCGACTTGTGGCCTTTGGCGCTGCGTGGGCTTTCATCCTATCCAGAAGGCGTCAGCGGGGGAATGAACAAGGTCAGTCGAGGCTCGGCTTCTATCTCTTGTTGGGTCATATCGGGTACTCACCACGTTGCTGCAGTTCTCCTCGAAGCGGAAGAACATCTACGCGACGGTGAGCAGCACGTCAGCAGGGTATACATCGCACCAGTGGATGCTGCAAGGGACGCCACTCACCTTGAGATGCGAATCCGAGTGGTGCTTGAAGAACTCGACCGCCGTCCGGATCTCGCAGAGCTGCGAGACGAAGGTATCAAGCTGCATGCGGCGCTCTTCCAGGAACTCTGGGTCGAGCGACTTGCCGACGAGCAAGCGCAGCGCGTCCCGCTTGTGTTTGACGAACGTGACGCTCTTCATCTGGACGCCCAGCGACGTCTGCAGTGACCTGGCATATCAAGCGTCAGTCAAGAACCCGTCTGTCTTCAGCAGTGAGTGGTCAAGTGCGCTTCATACTGGCACAGCTCGTCGAACTCGGAAAAGCGATGCCAGACCTCCCACCGCTTGGACATGCGCCGGTTGACTATCTTGCTGAAGACTTGGCACGAGCAAGCGACCAAGTACTCCTACATCGAGGGCAAGGACACACGGCGGAGTCAGCGAGCAAGAAGACGGGCGTGACGTCGAGGGACAAACCTACCGCGTGAGCACCTTGTTCGCTTGGGCGGAACTTGACGACGCGAGCGCTGAAGGCGAAGTCGTTCTCGGCCTGCGTCGCTGCAAACCGCGGGGCCTTGGGCCCATCGCGTGCGATCTGGAGCAGCGTCTTCATCCACCGCTTCTTGGCTGAGTCGTCGCTCGCCGAGAAGAAGAACGCGCAGTCGCTCGTGGCGCTCGTCTCGCGGATGTAGAAGCAGTAGGGCGTCTCGTCAATGCTGATGCCGAAGTTGGGCTCTCCAGGCACCGGCGTGCTGATGTCGGCGCCGACGAGGCCGAGGCTCCAGCGGATCTGGCTCTGCGACCGGTCCGAGAAGGCGATGAGCTTGGCCGAGATCTCGTCCGCCTTGAGGAAGACCGTCTGCCATTGCTGCTTGCCCTTCGGGGCCGACCTGGCCGAGACAGCGAGCATGAACCCGTCCATCGTGGCTCAAGCTTTGTCGGTATCAAGGATCGACGGCGGTCTTTCGATGGTGATTGCCAAGTGACAGGGACGCGAGCGAACTGCCAACGATTGAGAAGATGGATACCGGGCAGAGGACGACGCCAGCGACAAGATTCATCGACCAAGACGTCGTATTTATAGTGCCGAGCCGCACTATGCGCTCTCCTCGTCCCTCGCCTTGTACTCGAAGGACGAGACGTCGAGGCCGAGCTCCGCCACGCTGCTGATCTGAGCTGTCGACGCGCGGCTCGAGGCCATGGAGCTCGGTCTGTCGCTCGCGTTCGTCCCAGGCCGCGCCGTCTCCTCCGGCGAAGCGTCGACGTTGTAACCACTTCTCGCGAAGAAGCTCTTCGTGTTGGTCCCGACCAACGCGGCCTGCCAAGTCCGTCAAGTCCACGTTCAACGTCAGTGGACGATCAAAGCAGCAGCTCCAGTGTTGACAAGTAAGGACCCAAACCACCTTGGTGGGGAAGCGGGAGCGATGCCGCTGAGTTGGAGCGGCGACGGTGAAGGCACTCCCAAGGCGCTTCTGCAAGAGCGGGATGAGGAACTCGCTCGAGCTGATGAGGTCGATCACCGTCTTGCCCTGCAAGTTCTTCATGCAGACGACGACGGAGTCAAGTCAGCGCAGTAGTCCAAGCACCGCCACCTTCAAGCACAGCCCGCGAAGAACCTTGACAAACCACAGGGCAGTCGACGACCCTGGGCAGACACGTTCAATCCCCAACGCGATCTGAAGAAGCACGGACCCGTGCCGGCGTCTTCCAGCCCAGTGCAGTGCCGTGTCACCCTGCAAACACATTGAAGTGAACCCAAGACCCCTCGTCACACTGCTGCAGTCGGGTGAGAGTCGCACGTGGGCGTCGCAGTGTTGCGGGTTGCCGCCGTGTTGCAGCAAGAGCACACACACGGCGCCGTGTCCAGCCCGCGCAGCCTCCAAGAGCGCCGTCGTCTTGCTCACCACCTGCCCACAGCCAACAAGCACATGAGACCAAGCGCCAGCCAGCCAAGCTGTCCGCAATGACCCAGCAGACGCGCCGTGTCGATAGTGTTCGGGTCGCTGCCAGCCGAGAGCAGCAACTGCACCACGTTGAAGTGTCCGTGCCTGCTCACAACACTCAGGTGACCACGAGGGACTGGAGATGCGCGAACAAGGCGGGCTTACCATGCAGCGCAGTGGAGCAGAGTGCGACCTGCTTGCGTGGCGCTGGGGTGTCGTCTCCGCAGCAGCGACGGCGCGCCTTCAAGCAAGAAGAAGTGTTCGATCACATCATGTTCGTTGGCAGCCACTGCGTCCCAGACTGAGCCGCCAAACGCCAAGACGGCTCGACGAGCTTCCGCTCGCTGTCGACGGTGGCGACTCGCTTCATCAACCGCCACGTTGGACTGGAGACTTCGGCTCGTGTCCCCGTTCGTTGGCAGATCCAAGCGATTGGTCAACGACCACCCGCTCTCCTCGCTCGGGTCCTCATGCCGGCTCTGCTTGTCAAGCTTGAGCGAAGGTGGAGGGCTGGCCGTCGTCGCCGGGAACTCTTCAGGCTCACGGATCTCAATGGTGCTCGTGGCCGCATGTTCCTGTTGCTCGAGCAGCTTCTGTCGACGTCGCTCCTCGCGCTTCGCTTGCAGTCTCGACTGGAACGGAGGAGCAACTGGGTCTCCGCTAGTGCTGCCGTCTACCGGAACGCCTGCAGCTTCATCATCTGCAGAGTCCATGGCCTCGTGTTCCCTCCCAATGGACGCGACGAGTGGTCGGTGACTGAATGCGGCGACGGGTGCGCCGTTTCTATTGATCCGTCGGACCAAAGCAAGCCCAAACACCAAGCACGCAAGCGTCTACGCCCACGACTCGACCACGTACCGCTTGCTGCGCTCGAGCGCCTTGAGCACCTTCTCGGCGTCCTGGACGGACATTTTACCCGAGGCACGAAGGATGTCGCGCAGTACCTCGCGGACATCCGCTGGCATGCGCTTGGCCGAGCCAGCGAGGTAGACGTACGCTCCTTGGACAAGCAGCGCGCAGACGGCGTCCTTGTTCTCGGCCAGACGCGTCTGCACGTACACCTTGTGATCCTGTGGCAGTACGTAGCGTTAGCCGCTCAAGCATACTTTGGCTAAGACGACTCAGTCAACGAACCTGGTCGCGAGAGAAGGCCGTGTGCAGCTCCGTGAGGTCGCCTGACGCCACGAACTGCTGGAGTTCGTCTCCGTACAGGAAGTCCTGACCAGTTGAGCAGCCCAGAGCGGCATACAAGGGACGAGTGAGCTCGGTGTGGACGCCAAAGGACCACTATCAAGCTCACCTTGTTCTCGTGGCGACAGCCAAAGTACAGGTGTGTGGCGCCGTCCGCACTCTGCTCCCCGTCTTCAGTGCCGCGTCGCTGGGCTCGCAGGACCTTACGCTCTTGGAGGATCGCGCGCAAACTCGCTAGCCCAGTGCCAGGCCCGATGAGGAGCATGTCTTGGTCGAGCGCAGGCAGCTCGAACAGCCCGCGCTTGATCCACAGAGCGACCTGCTTGGGCTCCTTCTCCGGGTCGATAGACGCGAAGAACGACGAGCAGATGCCGGTGCGCCGACGCTTGTACGGCGTGAGGAAGTCGACGATCGCCACCGTCAAGTGCAGCTGCGGTAGGCAACGCTGTACGTCAGGCAATGGCGGCTACTCATTGGCCAAGGACGCAGTGACAGCCGTACCCGTCCAGGATGAAGCAGCGCGGAGGAGGAGATCGAGTACGACCGCGGCTTCTGGCGCGGGATGAGCTGCAGCAGCACGTTGAGCGGCACCTTGACGCTCGGGAAGTCCACCAGTACCTCGGCGTACGTCTTCTTCTCGCGGATGCAGTAGTCGTAGAGCAGGTCGACGCCTTCCGGAGAGCACAGCTCCTCCAGCTTCTCTCTCTGTCCCAACGCATCCCAACGTCAGCACTCCACTTCTAGCCAACTCCACAAGACGACGACTGTACCTCCTCGTCGGCCGCGAACAGCGACAGCTTCTCAAAGAAGCCGCGTCGAGGGATCTCGAGGATCGCCAGGTACTTGGCGAACACATCGCGCAGCGTCACAGGAGACGGCAGGTCGTGTTGCTGGCTCGCTCCCCGTTCCTCGTCAACCTCCGCCGCTTCGATCGAGACGACGCAGTCCCCGGACTGGTCAACGTACCACAGCATCTCGTCCACCCCGGTCGTGTTCTCGGGGTACACCACAGCGACGTCTCCAGCGCGGTACAGCGGCTCGTCATCTGCTTTCTGGTACGCCGACAAGTCGAACTCGAGGTGGCGGACGTCCTGCTCCCAGTCGTCGGCCGTAATGCGGTGGTTGGCGACCAGTGGAGCCAGTAAGAGGCCCTTCTCCGCCTTGACTGCTGTCCGAGGAGGAGAGTAGAAGCCCGAGCCCTGCTGCTCGTCTCTCGGCGAGAAGTTGCGGGCCTGACCAGCTTCCTCGCTGTCTGCACCGTGGATTGTAACCCTGTACTTGGGCGTCAGACGTCTCGGCTTGTCGTCTACTACAAACCCTGAAGGAGGAGGGAAGACCGCGAGTACTTCCGCCCAGAGCGCGTCCAGCCACGGGTTGAGCGCGCCAAAGTAGCCGAACGGGTGCTGGTCGTCGCCCAGCCCGCGGGGTACCAGCTCCTGGCCGCCCAGCTGCGCTAGTCGAGCCTGCAGCTTGCGGGCGACGGCGTTGAACTTGGCGTACCCCGAGTCGCCGAGCCCGAAGACGGCGAAGCGCACGCCGCGCAGCCAGAGCGGCGACAGGCTGCGGCGCAGCAGCGAGCGCCAGGCCGCGCGCATGTTCTCGGGCGGCTCGCCGTCGCCTGTGGTGGCCACGACGAAGACCACGAGCTGACATTGCGGCAGCAGCTTGGCGACCGGGAAGGAGTCCATGGCGGCCACTTGCGTGTCCGCCAGCGCGCGGTTGGCCGCCAGCTGCTGGATGGACAGCGCCACGTCCTCGGCGGTCCCCGTTTCGCTGCCGTACAGCACCAGCAGGCGGGGCAGGCCGCCGGTAGAAGCAGGCGCGGCGGCAGCAGGAGCATGGACGACGGTCGTCATGGTGGCGTTGGCGTCGAGATGAGCGTCGCCAACGGGTTACGTTCGGGTTACGTTCGGCGTAATACCTGCATTTTGATTCGCTGAATCGTGGATGATTTGCATCGAATTTCAGCGAATCATCGTGCGATGCGGTATGCGAGCGTACGCATAGATAGATGATCTGCGAGCGTACACCGTGACGCACCCCCCCACAACACTTTTCCATACAAACACCAAGTCATTCAGGTTGAACCCCACCACCAGACAACAAGAATGCCGTCGACCCCATTGAATCCCTCGCTCACTCTGCAACTAGCGCCGCCGCGACCACACCTCCACCACCACCTCCACCTCCACCACATCCTCCTCCTCCTCCTTCGCCATGCTGTCGCCGTCTCGCCTCGCGTCCCGCGCGTCCCCTCGCCGCGCCGCCGCCGCGCTGCTGTCCGGCCGCCAGCTCTTCCACTCGGAGGTGTCTGCGTCCGAGCTCATCCGCACGCAGGGCTTCATCAACGGCAAGTGGGTGGACGCCAAGGAAGACGCGCGCTACTCGGTCGTCGGTACGTCTCTAGCTGTCTTCCCGGCCTCCTCTCGCTGCTGAAACTAACGTGTATCGCCCTGTAGACCCAGCGACGGAGCAGGAGATCGCGCGCGTCTCGTCCATGGGTCAGGCCGAGACGAACGAGGCCATCGCCGCGGCTCTCGTCGCGCAGAAGCAGTGGAAGAAGACGACGCCTGTGGCGCGCGCCAAGCTGCTCAAGCAGTGGCACGCGTCCATATTGGCGCACGTGGACGACCTAGGCACGATCGCGTCGGCCGAGAGCGGCAAGCCGCTGGCGGAGGCCAAGGGAGAGGTCGCCTACGCCGCCGGCTTCCTCGAGTACTACGCGCACGAGATCCTGCACTCGGACGGCTTCGTCGTGCCCTCGGGGATGCCTGGTACCCGCGCGCTGGCCGTCAAGGAGCCCGTGGGCGTGTGCGGCATCATCACGCCCTGGAACTTCCCGCTCGCCATGATCACGCGCAAGCTCGGCCCGTGCTTGGCTGCAGGCTGCGCCGCCGTCATCAAGCCTGCGGCCGAGACACCGCTGTCGGCGCTGGCGCTGGCCAAGCTGGCTGAAGACGCCGGCATCCCCGCCGGACTGGTCAACGTTGTCCCCGGACCACACGACAAGGCGGCCGAGGTCGGCGAGGCGCTCACGGACAGCCGCGACGTGCGCAAGATCTCGTTCACGGGCTCCACGCGCGTGGGCAAGCTGCTGATGAAGCAGTCGGCCGAGACGGTCAAGCGGCTGTCGCTCGAGCTGGGCGGCAACGCGCCGTTCATCGTCTTCGAGGACGCCAACCTGGACAAGGCCGTGGACGGACTCATGGCCTCCAAGTTCCGCAACACGGGGCAGACGTGCGTCTGCTCCAACCGCGTGTTCGTGCACGCCGACGTCTACGACGAGTTCACGCGCAAGCTGGTGGCTCGCGTTGAGGCGCTCAAGATCGGCCATCCACGTGACGAAGGCACGCAGCTCGGCCCCGTCATCGGCCGCGCCGCCTTTGACAAGACGAGCGCGCTGGTGGCGGACGCGCTGGCCAAGGGAGCGACGGCGCTGACGGGCGGCAAGCCGGCGACTGAGCTCGGCGGCAACTTCTACCACGCGACGGTGTTGGCGGGCGTCAACGACTCGATGCGGGTGTGGAGCGAAGAGATCTTCGGACCCATCGCGCCGCTCTTCTCGTTCAAGACGGAGAGTGAGGTGATCGAGCAGGCCAACTGCACGGACGCCGGGCTCGCCGGCTACTTCTACTCGAACGACCTGTCGCGCGTCTGGCGCGTGGCGGCCGAGCTAGAGTGCGGTATGGTCGGCGTCAACACGGGCATCGTGTCGTTCCCGCAGGCGCCATTCGGCGGCGTCAAGCAGTCGGGACTCGGCCGCGAGGGATCGCCGCTAGGACTCGACGAGTACACCGAGACCAAGTTCATCTGCATGGGCGGCCTCGACCTGTGAGGACCCGTGCCTAGTGACCAGTGACCTGTGGGCCTATGGCGCTCCGCAGAGATAGTAAAGGAACGGTATGGCCGACACTCGAGTTGCATTACGTCTCGATCGAGTAGTCGAGTTCTCCCCAGGCCGCAGCCGCCAGCGCGTCACTATCCAGAGCTCCAGCACCAGCAACAGCGCCTCCAGGCGGTCGAGACCAGCTCGTCTCTCCTGTCCGCGCGTTGTAGAAGTACTCGCGGCCGCTGCTCTCGTCCACGACCGCGACCCAGTCACTCCCCTCGTCGACTCCGACGCATCCAGCCTCGGCCTCTGCCTCCATCCTGCTCGAAACTCGATGAGCTCGCTGGCGCATGTCAATCTGCTGGACGAGCACGTCGACCTTGACCCAGTCCGCGGCCTTCATCGCCTCCTCCAGCCACGCCATGTGCTCCTCCCGGCCTTGATACCGCTCGACACAGCCCTCAGGCAGTTCCCTCAACGCTCGAACTTGCTCGAACAGCGCCAATGGGATCTGCTCGTCGTGGTCCGTGGCGTCTCGAGCGCTCCGGGGAGACAGCGACCAGCGCGTCTCGCCAGTCACCTCGTTGTAGTAGTACGCGTGTCCCGAGTCGGCGTCCACGTACTCGGTCCACTTCTTGCCGAGCACTCGCGCCTTGACCGACCGCGTCGTCAACAACCCAGCAGCTGACCGACCGCTATTCCCAGTCGCGCTCCTACTACTAGCAGCCACTTGCTCTCGAGCGTCGGCCTTGTCCTGGAACCACTGGCGCGCTCGACTACTAGCGCTCGAGCCGCTCGCGAACGTCTCGTAGTCGACGTCCACGTCCTCGGGCTTGTCCCATCGGTACTCGTTCGTCAACACGTTGCGGTAGTACAACAGCCCGCTGTCGGCGTCCAAGTGCTCCGTCCAGACGCGTCGACGCGCGGTTTCAGCTGCAGACAGAGCCACAAGCCGGCCGCTCGCGTCGTACTCGAAGCCGTAGCGATACTGCCAGTGCATCGGCCGTGAAGTTGACCCCGACGTCTCGATACTCCTCGCTGTACGCCGTGCTGTCGACCTATGGGAACGTTGTGACGTGCTCTCTCCACTGCTGACAGTCGAAGGCGATAGAGAAGCGTGGACGCTACGCGGAGAGAGCGAAGCGCGTGCTTCTCTCGACAACTCGTGATAAAAGAAGCCGTACTCGCTCAGCAGGTCGACGTGCTTCTGCCACTGCCCTAGTGGCTCGCCTCGAGCCTCGGACGTTGCCAGCAACTGCTCCAGCGCGTCCGGAGTCTGCGATTTCTCCTCAAGCCACACTTTCCGCCGGCGAGAAGTGGCCGTCGCCGTCGAGAAGCTGTTGCTGACGCTCTCTGGCCGGTCCCATTGGTACTCTTTGGTCCGCGAGTTGTAGTAGTACGCGGCCTGCACCGCGTCGTCGAACCCTTCATACCAGTCAACCGCGTCCATCAAGCCACTGGCAGCAGCAGTTGGCTCATCATGAACACTTGTGACGGCCATGGGCTGGACGAACTGGTCGCCGAAGACGCTCATCGCTAGCGGCTTGTGCCACCGCGTCTCGCCCGTCAGTGTGTTGTAGTAGTACGCCTGAGCCACGGCGTTGGTCGCGTCCACGGGCGTCCATAGTTCCAGCCAGCAGTTGCCGCCTTCGCGCACTGCGCAACGCACGCGGAAGCCCCGGAACGTGCGTTGAATGTCCGTGGCCGCCTTCCTCTCGCGTCGGACGCGGCCTTGAAGGCGTCGCACTCGACTCTCGCGGGTCTTGACCACCACTCCGTCCGTCAGCGGCTCAAGCTCGCGTCTTGCAGCCCGCAGCCTCGAACTCGACTCGCTGTAGCTGTTCTCCAGCGTCTCTAACGTCCGAGCATCGAGTGCGATGCCGACACGAAGAGCACGCAGCTGGTCCGACAACTGAACCTGCAAGTATTGCGTCAAGTACCGCTGCGGAGTGCCCGTGATGCGGCTCGAGTCGTGGAACTTGGTCTTGATCTGCATCGTCTTGCTCAGCTCGAGCGTCAGCGCCTGCTCTTCATCTTGAGCCTCGTCGAGCCTACGTCGCAGCTCGGACAGCTGCGTCTCCATCTCTAGACACGTTGCCTCAAGCTTGGCTTGCTTGTCGAACAGCGGCTTGGCTTGTGCTTGGAAGCGCAGCAGTTCGCGCTGGACCTCAGCGGATGATCGACCGCGGTAGCCTCGGACCAGTCGCTGGATGTCGACTGCTGCTTGCTGCCGTCTTCGTTGGGCCTGCATCGCGAGGCGAAGAGCACGAGCGAACCCTCGAGACGCATACAGTCGGTACGCGTTCTGGATAGTCATGGCTGCCGTCTGCTCGCGTGCTCGGAGCTGGACGAGACCCATGAGCACGGACGCCAGATGCTTGTCCTGTAAACCTCTCCAGTATCTCTGGATCGTGAGCGCCGCGTTCCATACACGCAGCTCCAGAGCTTCTTGCCGCAGTATCCGCGCATTCCGGCGGCCGCGACGGCCACGGACGAGTCTCTGGGCGGTGATGGCTCCATGCTGTCGTCGCTGCTGGTGTACGAGCTCTCGCAGTCGCTCAGCTCGAAGTCGACGGCCTTTGTGACCTCGATACACTCGTTGGAGGAGACTCGCGGCTCTCATCTCTCGAGCTCGTTGCTGTCGCTGCGCTTCACGGGCTGCGCGGATCACGGAGGCTTCTTGCCGAGCGTGGTGGCCACGGTAAGCTCGCTGGAGCTTGGTGGCCGCTAGTTCTCGAAGCGCGTGGACTCTTGCGTTGAACTGCTGCTGCGTCCGGATGCGATCCCGCATGGCTCGGACGCGAACACGCGCTCGATGGCCGCGGAACACTTTCTGGAAGATGGTGGCGGCCTGTGCCTCGCTCTCTCGGATGCGGCGGACGCGCTTCGCACGCGCTAACATCCGCCGCAGTTGCATGTCTCTATAGGCTCTAGCCACTACCGTCGCGGCCCAGACTTCTCTCTTCAGTTGCTTGTCCGCCGCGAGCTTGGACCGAGTCAGGAAGCCGCGCACTCGGCCCTGGATCTTGGGCAGCACTCGGCGCTCGACGTACTTGAGCTTGGCGTGCCAGAGCCCTCCACGAGCCAGACAACCGCGCATAGCCGCCTGGATCTTGACTGCGCCGCGAACTCGCCTGGTTTGGAGCTCGCGCTGTCGACACAACTCGGAGGCGTGGGGAAGCGGCTCGTACCCGAAGAAGCGCGCGGCCCACTGGACCAACTCGAGCATCGCGATGAGGCGCTGGAGGAACCGCCGGCCGATCTGCGCGCACCCCGTGAGGTC
The DNA here is from genome assembly GCA_023338065.1 of Phytopythium montanum. Taxonomy (NCBI): domain Eukaryota; phylum Oomycota; class Peronosporomycetes; order Pythiales; family Pythiaceae; genus Phytopythium; species Phytopythium montanum. Next base: position 40,731 of record JAADXY010000007.1, read on the forward strand.
GAGTGTGAGCAGCAAGCGGCAGGCCGTGGCTAGAGCTTCGACGCCGCGCTCCGAGACGTTCGGACACCTCGCGAGCGACATGCTGGCCAAGACAGAGCGCGCGCCCTTGACGCTCGAGCCCGAGCCCATGGCTGCGAGCTCCAGCAGCGCCGAGTCATTCACTCGAACGCAGTCAGCGAGGCTCAGGTACTCGAGCTTGGTCGCGTGTTGAGCTAGTGCACGGACTCCTGAAGTGCTGACGTTCGGACTGCCGCTGATGTCGAGCCACGTGAGCTGCGAGCAGCTCTGCGCCAACGCCACAAGATCGTCGTTCGTGGTCTTGACACAGCCAGCGAGTGACAGCACGCGCAGTGCTCGACAGCGTGCAGCCAGCGCCTGGATCGCGTTGCTGCTGACGTCACGGCAACCCGAGAGCCGCAGCGTCGACAGACGCGGACAGCCACGCGCGACGGCACGTACGCCGGCGTCTTGGACATGCTGGCAGCCATAGAGGTCGAGCACTTGGAGCTGCGAGCAGCAGCGTCCGATCTCCAGCAGCGCCTTGTCGCCGTACTCCCCAAGCCGCGCGCACTCGGCCAAGTCGAGTCTGCGCAGCTGGGCACAACACTGCGCCAGCTTGACGACGCCCGCGTCCGAGACGTTGGGGCAGCGCCGCATGATGCACGCGCGTAGTTGCCAGCAGCCGGCGGCCAGCGTCTGCAGCGCCTGGTCCGAGATCTGAGGGCAGTCGCTCAAGTCGATCACTCGCAGTCGGTTGCAGTTGTGAGCCAGCAAGCGGAGACCTAACGCCGAGACCTTGACGCACCCAGCGAGGTAGATGGCGGACAAGTGGCTCTGACACGCGCGCGCGATGGCCCAGATGGCCGCGTCCGTGATCTCGACGCAGCCAGAGAGGTTGAGGCCGCGCAGGTGAGGCATTATCTCGACCACTTCGTGGATCGTCGCGTCCGTGACTGCGATGCCAGAGTCGATCGCATGCTGTCGGAGGTCAATCACGCGCTTGAAGGAGCTGCCTAGCGCTCCCCGTAAAACGGTGGCGTCTGTGTCGTCATCGTCGAACAGATCGGCGTCTTCGTCCCGCTTACTGCCACTGCTAACGTCGTCGGACTGGAGGAAGTTGTAGATGAACGACCGCATCTGCCGCTGCTGCCGCTCGACAACCGACAACCCCGCGCCATGCCCGTTGATCGGAGGCAGTGTGACGGGTGATGCTGGTCGTGGACTGCTCGACGTTGACGTGTGATGCTGAGAGCCTGAAGGCGGACGCTTGGACAGCTTGCGCCGCGTCGGAGACGAAGCCGACAGCTCGGCGCGAGACGAAGACAGACGGCCGTCGTGCCGGTCGAACGCGTCTTCCGTCGAGCTAGGGTCTCCATGGGAAGACCGCGCTCCTCGTAGCGTGGTAGTCGTGACCATCTCGGCTGCAAGTGGCCTATGCAGACATGCAGCAAGGCAACAGTCTCTGCTGCTGCTTCAAGACCGTCTCTAGGTCTATAATTACCCCGCTGAGCGTAAACCACCCTCGGTACAATCCACACACTGATAGCATGTTGTATTCGCACTGGTCGCCGCCTTCTCCGTGACCCAACGACGCTGTTGACATGCCATCTCTACGGCAAACTACCAATCGAAACAACGTCCGACAGTGTGTGCCTGACAGTGACGGTGACGCGCCGCCTGCTCAGTCCGCGGCCTCGGCGGACGACACGGGGAGCGGCATGATGGTCGTCATGTGCCACGTGATGATGGAGCTGACGGCGAAGAAGAAGGAGAGCGTCGCATAGTTGAGGTTCATGTGCTTGAACCCGAGGTGCACGAACGAGCTGAGGCTCATGAGGAGCGACAGGAACCCGAGCTCCTTCCACTGCACACGCGCAACCACGTCTCCGTCATTAGCAAGTCCATCGGTCGGTCAGCATCAACGCTAGACGAACGCACCTGCGAGGAGAAGGCCGAGACCCCCAGGATAAGCGCCAACAGCGCGTAGTAGTCGGCCGGCCGGTCGTCCTCCGTCTCTGCCGCGCGTACGAACGGGTGCAGCGCGCCGGGACGGCGAGGGTCTCCCTGTAGAGCGGCCGTGGACATGGCGGGCGGAGGAGGAGCACGGAGGCGGAGCTAGGGAGGGAGGCGGAGCTAGGGAGGGAGGCGTCGACTGCTTGGAGGTCGACCTTGGCTTTGGGACCGTGGAGATTGAGTGAGGGTCCAAAGTGCGCGAGGAAGTGGGGGTTACTAATATGATATATTTGTGACTGGCACGAACTTGGCAAATGTATGCAGCGCTCTGATTGAACCTTGTCGGATGCGTGTCACGACGAGCGGGTATGTTGCGTGATACGTAATGTGTCGGCGTAGAAGGCGTCAATGTACTCCAAGAAGTCGCTGTACGAGTCCGAGTGTACGTTGTCTTCGCCCAGCCGCTCGGCCTGCAGTAGATATAGAGATGATCCAGTCACGCCAGTCAGTCTTTGGGCTCCGTAAACAGCTCGAATCGAGTCCCGTACCTGTCGAGCCAGGCGCCTTGTACGCGCCACTTGTACCTCGTTCTGTAGCGCCACTTCCTGCAGCTTCCTGCGGTGTCTAGCGTTGACCGCGTCCATCTCCAGCGCGTGCACCACTCGCAGGTTGTCCAGTTCGGCCTGGTGCTTCGTCTCCGCCTCCTTCTGTTCTGTAGCGACGCGGTCTTGAGCCTTCTCGTGTGCCGCCACGAGTACCCGGAGCTCCTACATGGACGACCCGGCGTATCAGGCTACACTTGAGCCTACAGGAGACCGGAATACAGTGCTCGTACCTTGACTTGCGCAGCCAGAGCGGCCGCCTCGTCCGTCTTGGCCTGCAGTTGCCGCTGCAGCTTGTCGAACGCTCCTTTCCACACGCGCTGCCACTCCCACTGGTCGTCCTGCTCGCTCGTCTGGATCTGCTTGCTCTCCGTCCGCCTCTGCTTGTGTACAGCCAAGCCAACATCTAGGTCAGACCGCCTCTCTGTCTCATTCAGCTCGTAGACTAGCTGCTGCTGACCGTCACTCGTTCGCCCTCGGCCACGTCGTCCACTGCTTGAAGCCACGCTTGGTTCCCTCGATGCGGAGACCTCACGGCTCTCGATCGGCTCTTGACCGGCTTCCCTGTCTGCACCAACCGAGCAACCTGCGGGACCAACAAGTCAGTACATGGTATTGGCACGTTGTGGACGCAATCCCGCACCTTGTGTCTCGGTAGTAGCGGCAGCGGGCCTTGCGGTGGCAGCTTGGTGAACGGCTCCTCCAGTCGCTGCGTACCTCGCACACAAGAAAGGAAGGTTAGAAGCTGAGAAGCAAAGAGCTAAGCAGCGACCTGCAGCTCTACGTACTCCGTCTTGAAGCATGTCGAGCAAGATGGCAGCGTGCTCGCCGACGTTCTTGAGCCACGCGGGGTTCGACGTCGGCTGGCTCAGTAGTTTACGGATCCAGTGCGTCACGCGGATCTGCTGGTGCTTGCTGGCGCTTGGGGACGCGTCACTCAGCGCCTGCACGTGCGCCAGTGTCGCTCGAACGCAGTCGCTTGTCGACATTGCGGCAGCCTCCGGTCGCGGCTTCATGCTGATCGTGGATGAATGAGCGGCATGCAGTCAGGTCCAGACAGAAGCAGAGGCGTCTCTTGGAAGGAGCCTTGCTCGATGAGGAGCCTGGAAGTAACGGACTCCATTACCGTCTAGTAGTCCTCGCGTAGTCAATGACCACCTCCCAAGTTCATGAGCAATGGCTGAACGGTCGTCTACCAGTTTCAAGGTCGGGTCACCACTGCGGTTGTCGTAGCACTCCTCTTCCTTAGTGTCCAGCATCCAGCCGCTCGCACTCCAACCCCAGCCTGAGCGCGAGCTCTAGCCGTCGCCATGGACCACAAAGTGACGACGGACTACACGCGGCTGCTGGGCAATGCCAACGTCAAGGCGAGGCGTCGGTGCGTGATACATACCCGACCGCCCTAGAAGCTAACGGGTTGACGTCTTCGATCGCCAGGTGTACGTCCGGGCTCGACCTTGTGCCGACGGCCAGCAGCCGCCTGAAGACATGTTCGAGCGCAAGAAGGACGCGGCCAAGAACATCGTCATCAAGGTTGGCCACGAGGCTGGGCATACTCCGTCCAAGATGTTGACTGTCGCTGACTTGGCGCGTTGTCAGGACACGGAGCGGATGCAGTACGGGAACCACGCCTTCAGCTTCGACAACGTACGTATCCACCTCATTGGTCCGTGGTTGATAGTACCACGCATGCCTCATCGCCGCGGGTTGAGCAGATCTACTGGGCCGACACTTCCCAAGCCACTCTGTTCGACTCGGTGAGGCTGACACTACAACCATACCTACAGTGCCATCAAGCAGTTCTAACACTGCTCCACACTATTAACCAGACGAGCAAGGTGCTGGTGGACCACGCGCTCAAGGGCGTCAACAGCTGCTGCTTCGCCTACGGACAGACTGGCTCGGGCAAGACCTTCAGGTTGGCTCACTTCCATACCCATCGCCCTACAATCGCCACTTACAATCCTCTATCTACGACTTTGTACAGCATCTTTGGCGAGCCGGGGGAGAAGGCTGGGCTGCTGTCGCGGTCGATCGAGTACCTCTTCGACATGGTCGGCCGGTACGAGGCCAATGCCAAGGTCGGAAGTCCATCTAACTACCTCTTGACACGCTCACTGTAGACTCACAAGCACTTTGACTGGTGATACAGGAGGTCACACTCGTCGTCAGCTTCCTCGAGATCTACTGCGACCGCGTCCGCGACCTGGCGAGAGAGTACGCGACTCACTAACGCGCCTCCGTATCTAGATGACTAACTAGGTGACCGGTGTTGGCTATAGCTACCTGAAGAAGACTGGCCGGCCGTTCTCCTACCAAACGTCGAGCGGCACCGAGTGGTTCCTGCGCCAGGTAGAGTCGCGGGCGTTGTACTGCGTCGAGTGTTAGCTAGGGAGTACTCGTACTCGTCACTAACAGGACCTGGGGCCTTGGCAACAGCACCAGATCCCGCGGACGGAGAGCAACGTAAGGTAAGCGCTTCGCTCCTGTGTAAGCCTCGCTCATCTATCGCCCGCCGTCAATGACGACAAGTGATCAACTGCATTGATCGAACAGCATGGGCTCGGGCTTGGCCGCTGCTTCCAAGCCGGAGGAAGACTACGACTACGAGAAAGGTGACGCTACTTGTCCTCTAACTTCTGGCCAGTTGTACTTACTTGCTCTGAGTACGGTTTCTTTTGAGGCAGCCAACTTTGAGATCCACGAAGACGCGCAGGGCCGCGTGTTCGTCAAGGACTTGTCCATGGTGACCGTCACGTCCCGAGAAGAGGTCGACGCGCTCGTGCAGTCCGGTCTCAAGCTGCGGGCGACGCACGAGACCAAGATGAACGCCGTCTCCTCCCGCTCACACACCGTCTTCACCATCCACGTCTTCCAGCAAGGTACGACGCGGAATATCCAGACTGCCTGGTACTTCAGTAGTTGGTAGTTGACTTGCTGGCTGGTACTACGAGCAGTCCATGACACCGACGAGGTCATCTACGGGATGCTCAACATGGTCGACTTGGCAGGGTACGCACCACTAAACCACTTGGCCAAGTCAGGACTAACACGCGAACTGCTACAATGAGCAGGTCGGAGCGGCTGAAGAAGAGCGAGTCGGACGGCCAGCGACTCAAGGAGGCGCTGCACATCAACTCGAGCCTGAGCGCGGTGGGCAAGGTCGTCATGTCGCTCGACCCGGAGAGCGGCTACCAGTACATCCCGTACCGCGACTCGAAGCTCACGCGGCTGCTCCAGAACAGCATCGGTGTGGTATTATCAGTGCACTCTCTATCTGCCCTCTACTTCGAAGTATATACTACTAACTGTATGAACTATGGCCAACCAGGCGGCAACTGCTATACGATCCTGATCGCGACGATCCATCCGATGAGAGAGCACTACGAGGAGTGTCTGAGCACTTTGCAGTTCGCCAACCGCTGCCGCTCGGTCCAGAACCAGGTTGGAGGCCTATACAATCATCTACATGAAGTGTAAGACCCGGTCAGGTCCATGCTAACTCTGCTATCTTGCCAGCCTCGGGTCAACTACATCAACAGCTCGGTGGTGGACAAGGACCGCCGCATCCGCAAGCTTCAAGAAGAGGTCTCAGGGCTCCGTCGACACTTGGAAGGACTCAAGAGCGAGTACAACAACCGGTTCGTCGCGGCGCTCAACGAGCTCGGCTTTGAGGCCGAAGAAGTCACCGAGACCGGCGAGATCAAGTTCGCGGTACGTTGTTGTCCCTATCTAACTGTATCGGTTATGATGTAGTACCTCACACTCCTGTCTATCATATCGTATAGGATGGACTGGTGCTCCGCTCGGCGTTCGCGGACGACCACGACGCCGCGTCATTGAAGAGCGTGGTGGGTACTGAAGGACTTCCTCCTGCCAAGACGGGGGCTCAGAGCGGGTCTCTTCAGTCTATGAAGCGGTCAAACGGTCAGTTACTACCTGGAGTTTGGCGGTAAGAGAGCGACTCTAGCAGCACTTGACTTGGTGAATGGATATGCTATGAGAGCAGAGACGGCTCGGAACGACCGCGAACGGCTGCGGCAGAAGTACGCCAACGCCAAGAACAACTTCACCGCCGTCGTGGTATGGCTTATCCCCATTGTATGAGCCTCGTAGGATGGCTAACTGGTCGTGGGTGAGGCTAGAGCGAGGCGAACAAGGAGAAGGAAGGCGCGCGACGACAGCTGGGCGAGCAGAAGCGCCGCATCGCGGTCCTGGAGAACCTGCTGCAGCAAAAGACCAAGGAGTACGACCTCGGCCTGGCCTGTGAAGCCGCGAGACACCGAGAGGAGATCAAGGAGCTGCTCTGTCGCAACAGCAAGAGCTCCAACAGTACAACCGGAGCTAATGGGAGCCAGAACCTCCTGACTTCCAGGTCCACGTCGTTCACCAATCTGCACTCGGCTGCTGGATCAACGGCGTCTACGTCTCCGAAGAAGAACACGCCGTCGGATCAGGTAGCTATAGGCTCTACTAGTGGCTACCCACGTGACTGGTAGACTGTGCTGATGCGTGGAAGTTTGTAGCGGATGATGCAGCGCGTTGCGGCGCTGGAGGCGGCGAAAGAGGACCAGATCTCGCTGATCCGCACTCAGGTATGCTGCTTCTACTTGGTATACTACCGTGGGTATACTACCGTGGGTATACTATGCAGCTCACTAGACGGTTGTTGTGTGCTCCACTGCATCGTAGTACGAGCAAGCGCTCGCCAAGAAGGCGGACGAGCTCGACAGCGCTCGACAGGTCCTACAGGAGATGCAGTCGGCCTTCACGAGCATGATGGAGGTGCGATCGCAGCATATTTAAGCGAAGTAAGCGGCGATGTAGTGGCTAACAAGGCGGCTACGTTGTGTGTCAGAGTGTGAGGGGAGACTGCGCAGAGCTGTACACGTACATCGGCCGCCTTGGAGGCCAACAACAGGCTCCACGGACCGCAGGCGGGTCTCTAATCCCCGCGAAGAACATCCTGGCCGACCCGTCGAGACTGCGGCACGTCAAGGCGCTCGTACGTTGTCCAGTACCTCATCAACTGCTGGTCGTGACGAAGAGCTCTCACACATTGCGCGATGTTGTTCATTGCGGAAACACAATGTAGCTGGCGACCGACGCCATCCGCAGCTTTGAGCAGCTGCAGTCTCTCTCCAAGCTGGGCGTTTCAGCAGCAAAGACCGAGACGTTCCAGCCGCCGAGACCCGTGTCCGCTCCCGTCTCCCGCTCCAGGCCGGCCAACTACCCTTCGTCACTCCGTGAGCGAGTCCAGCACGTCGGGAAGCCTCCTAACAATGTACGATAGAGCCCGTCAACGTCCGGTTGATACACGGGGCTTGATCTCCACGGAATCTGGTCTCTCTATTGGCCGGATCAGTCACTTGGCCGCAATAATGGCCAGCATCTCGTCCACGGACGTGAGCTTCTCCCTCGGCTTGCCGGCGCTCTGGCCGCGCTGGACTTCCTCCGCGTTCAGCTTCTCAAAGTCCGTCCAGGACACGAGCTGCTTGGCCGGGTTAACCGCTAGCACCGCGTGCTTAACCGCTTCAAGTCCACCGACATCAGCGGCCGACTCGGCGTGCAGGTAGTCCCCCGCCGCCAAGTCTTCGACGAGACAGCTGACGGTCTCTCGAGCGTCGATGATGTTGGTGCCGATGATCCCCGACGGGCCGCGCTTGACCCATCCAGTGCAGTACAGCCCCGTCACGGGCTTGTTGCCGGCCGAAGGGTCCACCACACGGCCTTGGTCGTTGGCCAGTACGTTCCGTCGAGTGTCGAACGGCGCGTCGTCGTCGATAGGCAGCGACTTGTACCCGATGCTGCGCAGCACGAGGCCGCACGGGATGGTCTCGAACTCGCCAGTCCCGACGGCCCGCTGCTTGTTCGGCTCGCCCTCCAGCCGCGTCTTCTCCACGCGGACCGCTCCAACTCGCGTCGGGTCGCTGGTGTCAGGTAAGATCTCGACCGGCGCGGCCAGGAACTTGATCTCCACCGAGCGCTCGGCGTCCGCCTTGACCGAGTCTGCAGCGATCTTGCCTGGAGTATACGCTCTCTCAAGTTAGAAGTCTGGGTAAGGAGACAGCCAGCAAAGGAGAAGACGCACCGAGCAGCTCGTGCTGGCGCTTCTTGGCGCGCTGCTCCTTGATTTCTTCGAGCGACGCCGGCGTGAGCCCCTGGCTCAGGTTGTCCGGGTCCACGACGCACGCCACCTTGTCCAGCTTGGTCAACTCGCGCAGCTCTTTCATCGTGAACGCGGCCTGCGCGCTACCTCTTCGCCCAACGAGCAGTACGCGCTTGACGCCGCTGCTCCAGACCCAATCACAGCCCACCATCAGCTTGCTATCCATCCAAAGAGCGGCCATGTAGAGCCAATCACCTGGCCCGGAGTTGCTCCACCGCGTGGGAACTCATGTCAGTCGCCGCCAGCTCGTCCACCCCCTTGGTTAACGCCCGCGCGCAGTCCACAGCCACGTTGCCCTGCCCAAAGATGACGGCTGTGGCAGCCGGTACGTCTGCGAGGTCCACGTCCAGCCCGCGGAACGCCGGGTGGCCGTTGTACCAGTTGACGAAGGCGCGAGCCGACAGCACCCCGCGCAGGCTCTCGCCGGGCACGCCGAGCTCCCGGTCCCCCGCCGCGCCGTAGGCCAGCACGACCGCGTTGTAGCAGTCGCGGATTTGCGAGAGACGCACGTCCTCGCCCACGCGCACGTTGCCCAGGAAGGAGAAGCGAGCGTCGGCCGCCACCTTTTCAAAGTCGTTCACCACGCTCTTGACCTCTGGATGGTCCGGCGCCACGCCCGAGCGCACGAGGCCTGAGGAGCGAGAGGGACACGGCAGTGTTAGTGTTCTGTCAGCCACCAGGAGACTGTGTGGGTTGCGCACCGTAGGGCGTTGGCAGCGCCTCGAGCATGTCGACGCGCACGTCTGCGCGCTCCTTGAGCAGGTACTTGGCCGCGTAGAAGCCCGCGGGGCCCGAGCCGACCACGCACACGCGCAGCTGACGGGGAGTCACGTCGGCCGCCTCGGTACTCAACGCCCGTCGAAGGAGCGCGCTGGCGCCGGCAGCACGCGACGGCGCGCGCCGTGCGGTCCGGAGCATGGCAGACATGCGCTTGCTGTCGGATTTGGCAATGGCAATGGCAACAGAGCATACAACAGTACTCTCAACTACTCGTAACTGAAATGATTATGCCGCAACATACCACATAACTGCAATGATTATGTGTGGATTACGCAATGTCTCCAATTATATTTAAATTATATTTAAATCATTTTCGACATTGTCTTTGATCATCATGCAAGTAAATCATGGCGGATGGTAGACATAATTGCATAAAGCAACACTTATTCTGTAATATTTTATCGCTATTACCGCAATTCCTGGTGTTTTTCAAAAGGTACCTCTATCTCGACCTTTACGCTCCAAAATATGACATAATATGTGGAGTCTCTATTAAGATTGAAGCCGCCTGTCAACTGCAATGGATTTCGGAAGCGAACCCCCAAATATCAGCTGCGGAAGGGCGTCACCCTCGTTTTTTTTTATATTCAGATAGGCACGGGCTGTGGCTTGCTCACGCACGCGGTTAGAGGTTCATATCGCCATTCAAGCGCTCGTTGTCGCCCCCAGCGTCGAATGAAGTGGTGCACACAATTTCCAGATCCAACAAAAATGGCGCAATGCCACTCTGGTAAAACCATGTCTAATTCAATATCAGGTGCCATAAAAGCGTTGTTTTACAACTTCACACAGAACTTCTGTATGTGGTGCTACCTTATTCTGCCAAGGGATACATTTGCAAATGCACAGTAAATATTAGAACATAATTGCGTTTTTTATTGTCGACCGCGAAGGTGTCGACACTTTCGTGAAATCTCTCTGAGTGGCTGTTTTCGAGTGCATGGATCTCCATGACGGCGTAAGCTCTCACTACCAGCTTACGTTTTTGGAATCGTATCCCAAATCGGCCCTTTTCATTGCAGTTGACAGGCAGCGTCAATCTTAACTTTATAAATTGTACGGATTTCGCTTACCAGTTGAATACCGCTATTTGCTGTTGTACCTGTATTCGCCTGCAAGTCTTGTCAGGCGAGGAGACTTGCTTGCCAGCACAGATTCCTTGCATTCTCTCACGATGTCGACGCACGATGTCGACGCACGAGCTCGACGCACGAGCTCGACACGTGCTGCCACGCACGAGAGATCTCTCGGTGCAGAAAGAAAGCTCATGGCTGCGGTGTCCTCAGTCAGAGTGGCGCCTGATTTGGCCCAATCAAATCTCGGGAACGATCAGATGGCATACAAACTTCAAGTGAATTGGTAGGCGTCCTGCCCGATTTCTACTGCTCAGCTGCGCTGCGTCCCGTTTCTGGAGCTCGATCTTTCCCTTCCCTCTAAATTTGCAACTGTCGGGTTTCGCATGCTTGTCCGAAACCCCCTTAACTCGCAACAACCATGGTGCAAAACCTGTCAGAATGCATATGGCTTCGCTTGACAGTGCGTCGTGAAGAGCGACCGGGTCTTGGATCGGTTTTCACGAGGGACGAGGGGGGATACGTTCTTCCCTGGTTTTTATTCTCCTTCTTCCAGCGGAGCACCAAGTCAAGCCAAGCCAAGCGCGGGTCCTCCGGAAAGGACGGCAAGGGCAAGGGCGGCAACCATGGGCGAGTCGTCGCTGGAGATGGTCGTGGGCGCCAAGTGCTTCGTGCCGGACGAGACGCACGTCTGGCTGGCGGCCGAGGTGCTGCGCGAGGAGCACTCGGCGGACGGCAAGTCGCGCAAGGTGTTCGCCAAGGTGGAGCTGCCGGACGGGACGTCGGAGGAGCGCTGCGTCGACCTGATGGACAAGAAGGTCAAGGCCATCATGGCGAGCAACCAGCTCGAGACGCTGCCGTACCAGAACGAGTACGTCGGGCCGGACGGCACGGAGGACATGATCGCGCTCAACTACCTGCACGAGCCGGCCATCCTGTTCAACGTCAAGCGCCGCTTCCTGCAGCAGCTGCCCTACACGTACACGGGCGACATCTGCATCGCCGTCAACCCGTACCAGTGGCTGCCGGATCTCTACGCCGAGGAGCAGCACCTGCGCTACCTCAACCAGCCGAAGGAGGAGCTGCCGCCGCACGTGTACGCCACTTCGGTCGCCGCCTACGACAACATGCGCCGTTCGGAGCGCAACCAGTCGATCCTGGTCAGCGGCGAGTCGGGCGCCGGCAAGACCGAGACGACCAAGATCCTCATGAACCACCTGGCCACAATCGCCGGCGGCATGAACAACACGACCATCAAGAAGATCATCGAGGTCAACCCGCTGCTCGAGTCCTTCGGTAACGCCAAGACGGTGCGAAATGACAACAGCAGTCGCTTCGGCAAGTTCACGCAGCTGCAGTTCGACGACGTCGGCACGCTCGTCGGCGCCAAGTGCCGCACCTACTTGCTCGAGAAGACGCGCGTCATTACGCACGAGGCGCCCGAGCGCAACTACCACATTTTCTACCAGGTACGGTGTCCCCTTCTGACCTTCCTTGACGAGCAGTTCCAGACGCTAACAGTGCTCATATGGACGTGAATCAGCTGCTCGAGACGTCCGAGATGGCGGTGGCGCTGCAGCTCGACACCAAGACGGTCTTCGCGTACACTGGCGACAACTCGACGCAGAAGATCGAGGGCAAGTCGGACGCGAGCCACTTTGAGCGCACGCGGCTGGCTCTGAGTCTCGTCGGACTTTCGCACGATGACCAGCAGCCGCTCTTTGAGGTGCTCGCGGGTGTGCTGCACCTCGGAGAGATCCAGCTCGAGTCGAACCCGGCAGATGACGAGGAGTCCCGCATCCCAGAGGGAGACGCTGGCGCGGCGGCGGCCATGGAGATGCTCGGCGTGACGCCCGAGGCGCTCGAGCGCGCGCTGTGCTGGCGTACCGTGCGCGCCGTCAACGACGTGTACAGCACGCCGCTGCACCGGGAGCAGGCGATGGACTGCCGTGACGCGCTGGCCAAGGCCATCTACGGCAACGTGTTCGACTGGCTCGTGTCGACGATCAACCAGTCGCTGGCGGACGACGCGCACATGTCGAACCACATTGGCGTGCTGGACATTTTCGGCTTCGAGCACTTCAAGCACAACTCGTTCGAGCAGTTCTGCATCAACTACGCGAACGAGAAGCTGCAGCAAAAGTTCACGCAGGACGTGTTCAAGACGGTGCAGATCGAGTACGAGGAGGAGGGTATCGAGTGGAACCACATCGAGTACGCCGACAACCAGGACGTGCTGACGGTCATCGAGTCGCGCATGGGCATCATCTCGCTGCTGAACGAGGAGGTGATGCGTCCCAAGGGCAACGAGGCGTCCTTCATGTCCAAGGTGACGTCGCTGCACAAGGACGACATGGCGCACGTCATTGAGTTCCCGCGCACGTCGCGCACCGAGTTCCTCATCAAGCACTACGCGGCGCCGGTCATGTACGACTCGGTCGGTTTCCTCGAGAAGCACAAGGACGCGCTGCTGCCGGACCTGTCGGAGCTCATCCGCGGCTCGAGCAAGCCGTTCGCTGCCGCGCTGTTCGCCCCAAAGGAGGCGCCGAAGGAGGAGAAGGATGCCGGCAGCAACAACCGGCGCCGGTCGCGCGCTGCTGGTGGCGGCGGCGGAGCGCTGACAACCGCGACGGTCGGTACGCAGTTCAAAGAGAGCCTGACCGAGCTGATGGCGACGATCCAGTCGACCAAGGTGCAGTACGTGCGCTGCATCAAGCCGAACCCGGTCAAGAGCTCGGAGGTCATGGACCAGGGCATGGTGGTCGCGCAGCTGCGATGCGCCGGCGTCATCGAGGCGATCCGCATCTCGCGCGCCGCGTACCCGAACCGGCTGCCGCACACGGACATCCTGGACAAGTTCTGGCTGTTTGTGCCTCACGGAGGCGACACTGCGGCCGACAGGTGCCAGCTTTTGATGGACAAGCTCAAGCTGACGACGCCCGAGCAGTACCAGATGGGCAAGTCCCGCGTGTACTTCCAGCTCGGCGTGCTCGAGGAGCTCGAGGACCGGCGCAAGAAGTTCCTGGACGCCAAGGCCACGTACCTGCAGACCATCATGGTGGGGTTCACGCAGCGCATCAAGTACCTGCGCCAGCTCGCCGCCATCATCAAGCTGCAGTCGGTCATCCGCTGCGTGATCGCCATGCGCCGCTACAACACGTTCCTGAACGGCATCATCAAGACGCAGGCGCGCTGGCGCGGCATCCAGGGCCGCCGCGTCGCCTACGAAGTCAAGCGCAACCACAACGCAGTCATCATCCAGAAGCACGTGCGCGGCTTCGTCAAGCGGTACGTCGACTTGCATTCACTATGACCTTGTTGCGCTCGCGTCCTAACGAGTGGTGTATCGCCCATGACAGTCATAACTACGTGACGACACGTGCGATGGTGATCCGAGTGCAGGCGATGGTGCGCATGAAGATCCAGCGTCCCAAGTACCTGGCGGAGCTCCAAGAGCTCAAGCTGCAGGCGGACATGAAGTACCAGCTCGAGAAGCTCAAGGCGCGCCTTGCCGAGGAGCAGCAGCGCAACGCGCAGCTCGTGACGCAGCGCCGCAACAGTCTGCTGTCGATGGAGGCGCCGGACCTCCAGCGTCCGAGCGCCGGGTCGTTCGCGGACGCCGGCGGCATGATTGAGACCCTCCAAGACGAGAACTCGAAGCTGCGCGAGAGGACCAAGGAGATGGAAGAGGGCATGCGCGCGCTCAAGGCCGAGATCGAGAAGTTCAAGAACGACAAGGAGTACTCGTTCGCGAGCAGCCACGTCAAGATCCGCCAGATGCAGGACGCTGCCAAGGACAAGGACAAGCGCATCGCGCACCTCGAGGCCGAGAACGTCAAGCTCGCGGAGCAGCTGCAGCACGCGATCGCGAACGGCGGCCACCTCGAGTCGGAGAAGAAGCCGCGCGAGAAGAAATCGATCTTCCGCACGCTCGGGTCCAAGAAGGAGAAGAAGCCCGTGGTGGCGAGCACCAAGGCGGCGAGCGACGATGTGCTGCTGGACTCGCTCACTGGCGCGGACGACCTATCGAACCGCGGGTCCAAGGAGGGCGAACCGACGCGTCCGTCGCACTTCCCGCGCATCCCGAGCATGCCGGGCAAGTTCTGGGGCAAGACTGGCGCGGCTCGCGGCGACGCCGGCGACGGCAGCGACCTGACGGAGGGCATTGACGAGGACAGCCCAACGAACGGCGCGACGACGCGCCAGACGCTCGTCAAGAGCGTCGAGGTGGGCGTGACGGGCGCCATGTCGAGCATCAAGGGCCGCATGTCGGTGGTCAAGAACATGTACGACGCCAAGGCGGCGTCGCGCAGCAAGCGCGCGAACAGCAAGCCGCAGGACGAGGCGGGCGACAAGGCGGCGGCGGTCAACGGCCGGGTCAAGCCGACGGTCGTGGCGGACCGGCCGGTGCGCGAGTCGTTCAACCTGGACGCGCTGCCCGAGGTGTCGCTCCCCGTGGGCTGGGAGGCCAAGGTGTCGCGCTCGACCGGCCGCGTGTACTACGTGAACCGCAAGCTGGGCAAGTCGCAGTTTGAACGCCCGACGCTGGCGTCGCTCAAGGCGCAGAAGCTCGCGCGGCAGAAGGCAGGAGAGAAGGCCAACTCTGCCCAGTTGTGAGCGTGTGGGTTGGTGCTTGGCGATTGTAGAGGGCAGAGCTGGGCTGGGGCCAGGAGCCACGGGGTGTGGGCTGCCAGGGTAGGTAGGACTTGATGTAGGAGGCGCCGGCAGCAGACAAGAGAGACGCGGCCGGCAGACGTGCATGCGATTAAACACGGGAGATATTCATGGATGACCCGGTGGCGAGAGCGAGTCGGAGTCATGAGCTGGGGTAGTCTGGCGATATGCTGACCATGACGGAGGCGCAAAGTGTGAGGAATGTGTTATGATACGTTGGTGACTGGCTTACCGGCTCGGAAGCAGAGCTTGCTTTGACTGGCGCCGTGCTAAGTTAGGGATGGAGTGTGTGGTGTTGGTGTTTGCCTCGCTTTGCCCATTGTCTCTGTTGTTGGTGCTCGTCTTCTCCCAATGAAAGACGAGCGACTTGGATGGAGAAGCGAGACATGGAGGTTGACGAGGGGCTTGGAGGTGAGTGGTGTTGGTGTCGTGGTCACGGGGGTCACTTGGTAGCGAGCTGCGTCGCTTGAGGAGGGACAGCGTCCGCTCCCTCTTGAGGTGGTTAAATAGGTGTCGATGCCGGGTCGACGGTGGCGGCGAGGCTCACAGCACCATGGTCTCCTTGTTCTTGCGGTACGGCCCGCTGTGTCGCCGGAAGTTGCCATAGTGCGAGTGCGTCGAGTGCAGCAGGCTCTTGTGCGCGTCCGTCGTGCCCTTGGCGTACGACAGGATCTGCGGACTGTTCTTGTGCAGCATGGGGGTGCGGCGCTGCTCCGGGCTCGGCGTGGCCGTCTTGACGTACGACGCGGCCTTGTTGAGGCCCTTGGCGATGTTGTTGACGGCCGACGGGCGCCGCGGCCGAGGCATCGACATGCCGCGTGCGCGCATGAAGGTGTGGCCGATCGCCGTCGACAGTCGGCGCTGGCGGGACGCGACCGGCGCTGGAGGAGGCGGCGGCAGCGCCACGACGTCCTCGTCCTCGCCCACCTCGTTGTCGCGGCCCGAGCGGCCGCCGATGACCTCGGCCATGGACTCGCACTGGCTGCGCAGCGCCGCCACCTGCGCGCGCACGGCCTGCAGCTCGGCCGCGAGCGCCGCCGCCGTGTCCTGCCCGCGCGCCGCCAGCAGGTCGCGCTCCGTGTTGAGCTGCATCATCTCGCGCTGCAGCGTCGTGTTGCGTGTCAGCAGCTCGTGGATCTCGCGCGCGATGCGCTCGTTCTCGGCGCGCACCTCGGCCGCGGACGCCATACTAATTCGCGGTGACTGCGCTGCTCGCTGTGTGAATTCCGAGAATGAACCGGATGCTGGTGCTGAATTGAGGTCGGTCGAATAACGTGTAGATAGTAATGATGCATTTTTGGGCATCTTGGGTTTTGTATGTGGATGTGACGTGTGAATAGTGATTCGGCCAAAAAGGGCAAGGGTCCAGAGTCGGACCATACTGAGCGCAAGTCATCGTCGGATGCGGAGAGGCGACGTTCAACGTCACGAAACCGCCAGCTGGAACGCGACTATACCACCACGCTCGGCCAAGATGCGAGGCCCGCACACACGCTTGTCGTTGAGCAGCAACACTGACCGACCGCATAGAGCGCCGCTGCACTGCACTGTACAATAGCTGCGGTGGTCCGACGCCTGCGTCCACAGCTTCCACGTTGGCAGTGTGTTGGACCAGCGCCGCATCGTGCAGGTGCAATCTCCACAATCTCCAGCCGCTATCCGAGCGTTCGTTCACACCCAGCAAGCAGTTGGCACGGCAAGATTGCCGTAGTCCGGTGATAGCGCCAGCACAGGTGCAAGACCAGCGAGAAGCCCTGTATAATCGAGGGGATGGCTGGGGAAAAGGGGCCGCCATGCCGCACCGCTTCTCCAGGTAAAGAGCGGATGGATGGCTGCGGTTATGGTGGCGGTGGCGGTGCACCACCTCTATTGCTGAGCCGATCGTGGTGGACGCCAGCCACGCCGGACACGCAGCGATGGTTCGTCAGCGCCATCGGCATCAGCTAGAAGCTCAAGGTTGTCATGGAAAGCGCCTGGTCATTTCGAAGTTGCCGCGTCCGCAGTTGTCTTCAGCGCTGGCAGCTGGACAATGCCCATCCGCTTTTGTAGAACAGCCTTTTGAAACGCATACCGATAAAGTACCGATTTGTAGGGGTATGCATTTCGATAGGAGCTACACAACAGCGAAGAGCTCAAAGCAACACCACGGACGACGAACATGGAGGGCGAAGGCGACAGTCGCGTGCACTTCTCGGACGCGGGCGACCCGTGGTCGAGCTCGCGCCACGTCGACGTGCTGCAGGCGCTCGACGCCGTCGAGCAGGTGCGTCTCTCTCCGCCTCCGTCGCCTCCAATCCTGCGCTCTTCATGCTCCAATAGCGCGTCCCATGAATCCGTCTCGTTGACACCTGCTGCTGCTACTCGTAGAAACTCGTCAACGCGCTGCGCACAGCCGCCACGGCCATGACGTACCTGTCGCCTCGCGCGTCGTCCGATGAGGCGTCGGCCATCGCGTTCAACGCGGCGTGCACCGAGTTCCTGCAGCTCGTCAAGGACGTGCACGCCGAGCTGGCGAGCCACATCCACCTCGTGTCGGACTACCGCGTGTTCGCGCGCAGCACCTACGGCGCCGACAAGGACGTCGAGGTCACGCGCGACAAGGTGCGCGTCATATCCGAGCAGCTGCAGGCGCTCTCGCGCTTCCTAGAGGACCACTACACCCCGGACGACGCCGCCTCCGCCGTCTCTGCAGCGCAGTAACCTCCACAGTAACCCATCCATCCACACGCAGCACTTGCATGTTCTTCTCCTCTCCACTCGCTTCTCTCGGTTTACAGCCGCTCTTGGCGGTCATAGGGCCGTGCTGGACGAGAGGATGGAGCCAACACCCTCGGACCGAAACTGCTGGAAGTGTCGGTGCAGTTTGCCTCGAAGCCGCTGCTCCACATCACCTTCCGCCTGCAGTCGGCTGTCGTCATCCCCCGCATCATGCCAGTCATCCCCGTCGGTTGTCGCGGCGCTCGCGTACGTTTGTAGTTGCAGCTGGGAGCGCATTCATTAGCCAGAGTCCTCCCTCGTCCACATACGTTAAGCAAGTCAACAAGCGCATACCTCGTCGACGTAGTCGCGCGCAGCGGCCTCGAGGCTGAAGACGATGTCGCGGAGCACCGGGTCGTCGTCTTCAGTGGTCGTGGGTGGCGCCTCCAGCGGCTTGAGCCACCCGTCTCGGTAGAACTGCAGGCGAAGACGTCGCTGGTGCGCCGCGTCGGGCAGCAGCAACTCCACGAGCGCGTTTGCGTCCAAATCACCTCGAAGTCGCCTGCTTTCGCTCAAGATCGCGTCGCTAGTGGCCGAGAACAGTTCCGCAAGGTGTGGAGCGATCAACTAAAGGCACGAGTCACAGTGAGTGCAAGTCTGTCTGGTTGGCGTTCGACACCAATGCAGTACCGTTGGGTCAGCGGAGAAGATCCGGTGGACGGCGACTGCAGCTGCGTGCCACTTGAGCGACTGTGGCCGCTCGACGATCAGCGCAAAGGCGAGAGGCGTCAAGACCCGGCAATCGTCGACCTGTCAAGGCATTCCAGACATAGGAGGGTGAGAGCGGAGCGACTGGGGCAAGAGCAAGGGTGAAGACTTACCAAGATCGGTAGTACGCTCTTGGAGGACGCGAGGAGGGAGCCGAGGGCGTGGGCAGTGCGCACAAACAGCGACCGGAGGTGCGTGAACACCTCGTACTCCTTGGTGTGCGCGATGGACGCCAGGCGCTGGTCCAGTCTACGTCGTCGGCATCAAAACCTTAGTATCAGCTGACCGGCATGAGTAGTGGTCGAACGAAGTAGCTGGGACGCACCGGTCATGACTCTTTGCCGCCTCACACAGGATCGACACGAGTGTCTCGCAGACGGAGACCTGTCCAGTGTAGTCGGATGTGAGCTGGATGATCAGTTGAAGGACTAACTCAGCATGACAGCCTCACCTGGAGTCGAGGAGCAGCCAGGAGCGTGCGCAGGATCTCGACCGTCTCGTGCTGCAGCGCGGCGTCCTCGTCCTTGAGCAGTTGAGTGGCGATCGGCACAAGCTCGGCCTCTTTCTCGGCGCGGTAGCTGCCGTCGTAGTTGAAACTGGAGGGCGTCACGAGGTCCCGCAGGATCTACAGACACGCCAGAGCTTCTCGGACCTGGTTCACCGCCTCGTACAACAGCTATGAAGACTCACCTGGGCACCGAATAAGCGGAGACGAGTGTTGTCCGCGTCCAGCATGAGTCGAATCGCCTCATGAGTGACTGCAATGTTGTCTGCGTTGCCCACGAACTGCTCGACCAGCAGCTCTGTACACAGCGCCTCCATCCCATTACACTCGCTCGACAGAGTTGAGTGCGCGAGCGCTAGTGTAAGCGGTCCGAGAATGACGACCGTCTCCCCTCCAAGCCGACTGATCTCCTCCTTGCTCTGCCTGTCGTGTCTCGATACCTGCAGCAAGATCCGCACGAGAGTCTCGCGAGTCTTCTCACTGGTTGAAACTTCTTCGCTCCCGACTGCTGCCAATACTTTGAGAAGCACGGCGAGGCCGTCGGCGTGACGGAACTCGGCGTAGTACGCGTGCCAGTTGGCGGCCGAGAAGAACACGAGCAGCGTCGCCACCTGCTCTTCCAGCGCCACGAAGCGGCCGGCGTCGCTGGCCTGAACGCTTCTCTGCATCGACGAGAGAAGCCGAGGGAGCAGCAGAGCCACATTGGGCCCGAACTCGGTCTCGAGCAGCAGTCCGCAGTCGATCCCGCCTCGACAGCGCTGGAGGAACCCGTCCAGCAGCTTGCGGCGCTTGGCGGCGGACGCTGTAGGTCGAGGTACAAGGGAGGGATCAGTAGAAGCGTCACGTGACAGGTCGGTAGTCATTGCCGTTAAGCGCTGGCGTGGCTGGGTTGTACCTTCGTCCCACTCGCGCAGCAACGAGCTCATGGCTTGGTGGATCGTCGGCTGTGAGTGGAGAGACTGCTGTCTCGTGTGGAGTGCCTTGCTATCTATAGCAGTTACGTCCGTGCCCTTGTGGGGACCATGAGAGATTCACTTGCGAGGGATGTAGACTCCACCGGCGCGGGAGACCCACGACTCCGTGTCGGGGCGGTAAAGAGGGTCGACTTGGCGCGGAGGGCTCGGACTCCGGTCGTCAAAGGCATTATGCGTCCACTTGCGCTCGACCGAGGCGGACGATCGCCTCCTTTGGCGCGAGTCTGATCTCCGTCGGCTCCGACTGCGGCTCCGACTGCGCCTGCGAGTGCGCGTGTTTGACCGGCTTCTGCTCCTGCTGCGGCGCCGTGAAGAGCCTCGACGGTGCCGAGAGTCGCTCCTGCTTCTGCTCCTGCGTCTTCCGCGGTGGCTGCGACTGCCACTTCGGCTTCTGCTGCGGCGTGGACGTCTGCGTTCACGCCGAGAGCCGTAGCGCGCTTCATCCAGCTGCATTTGCAAATGCATTAAGCGCGTTAGAGCTGCATGATCGACATGGAGATTGGATTGAAGGCGTACCTGCGGACGGTACGGGTCCGCTGGCGGCGGAGTGCCCACGAGCGCGCCGCGTGGACTGGAAGAGGACCTCTCACGTCGCTCCTCGCCCTTGTATGAGCTCTTCTTGCGCCCGCGGGTCACCTCGACATCCCGTCCAAACTCGTCCTTGACGAAGGCCGGAGTCTTCTCCTTCTTCCCCTTCTTCTCCTTCTCCTTCTCCTTCTTCTTCTCCTTCTTCCTCTCGTGCCTCTCTTCTCGCTGGGTCTGGTGAAGGACATCCGTAGCATGCGATCTTTCATTTGTGCGGGCTTCTGGCGCTCCACCCGCGTCTTCTAGCGGGGCCGCCGCGTCGATGCCGCCTTCCTCCGCTTCCGCCGCCTTCTCAACGATCTCGCCGCTGTTTTCCGCCACGCCACAGCGGGTAGAACGGTAAGAGGAGCACATGGTGAGACGGGAGCTAGCGGTGCATGGCACGGAGGAGAGGCGCGCTGCTCACCGCCAGTTGCGCAGACCGCTCATCTTGCCGCTTCACGTGCGCCGACGATGGAGCGTTGACACTTGACGTCGTACTGCATACCACAGAAATGTGACATCACAAAAATATTCGAACTGCAATCTTGCCGATCTAGCTGTATCATACAGCATGAGTTGTCGGGGGCTGCAGGAAAGACACGCAGGCGACCGCACCGTGAATGGGCTCGTCCATGCCGCCCACACTGTTTATTCCCTGCCAGACGTCGGCACGTCGCTCGACTCGAGAGAGGTGTCGCCTCGGCAGCTCGCTCGATCTTCAAGGACAGGTTAAGGCGTCGCACCTGCATTCTGAACCGGTCCATCGCTCTTCGCGGTTCAACGCGGACTTACCTGAAGGATCTTGCTCGTTTTATTCATCCAAAACTCCATTACTGCGGACTTATCGAAGTGTATTGTGCATTTAACCCCCCTGTCCAGTGCGGAACCGCAGCTTTCCCCCAAGCTCGACGCCTCAGATACAACCAAGACGAGCGACCCAAGCCGAGAAGCGGACGGCAACCAGCGACCGCGCGAGCGACGGCGGAGCACAGCCAGCGGCCCCAGCCCCTGCCTCCCCCTGCCTCCCTCCCCTCTCCCTCCTCCCGCCCTCCCCTCGCGCTCCGCGAGTCCCCTGCAAGCCTCAAGCCCCGAGTCCCGAGCGCAGCCAGCCCTCGCGCCTTTCCGACCATGAGCGGCAACGACGACGACTTCGTCATGAAGACGACCAAGCACCGCAAGAAGCTGGGCAACGACCAGACGCCCAAGAAGCCTCCCTCGGCGGCATCGCCAGCGCCAGCCGCCCCCGCTACCAGCGGCAATGGGAACGGGAGCGCCGGAGCCGAGAGCGGCATCTCGCTGCGACCGCGCACCATGTTCGCGATGAAGGGCCGCGGCCGCACCGAGTCGGAGGGCGCCGCGTACCGCCCGCAGTGGTCCAAGGACGGCGAGGGCTTCGTCTCGGCCGCCAAGGACGCCAAGGAAGCTGACGCCGCCTCCAGGCGCAAGAGCAAAGGTGCTTTGGCGTACTTTCCCACCTTAACTATATGCTTCGGACCTGCTAACGTGTAACCCTGTGGATAGTGCTGCGGTACTCGAGGGAGGAGTTACTAGCGCTGCACTTTGCGACTGCCAGCGCGCCCACGTTCCCGGAGGACACGCCGGTGGCGTCCGAGCACTCGCTACCGCCCGTCGGCACACTGCCGTTCGACTATGACGAGATCTACAAGCAGTGGTCGCTCAACCGCAACCGCGGGCGAGGACGCGGACGAGGCACCGCCACGGGGACGGGCAGTAGCCAGCAGCCGCGCGGCGCGCACGACCGTTCCCGCAGCGAAGGCAAATGGGGAGACGACGCCGAGTGGGACAAGCACGGCAAGGTACGTCGCGCAACAAGATACATTGTGTGTGTAGTGCTGCTACAAGCGGGTCACTAACGACTTCTTCTTGTGCTCGACGTGGTGCAGAGAGATGATGGACAGCATCACGACGGCGACGATCGATGGGAGCGAGGTGCCAAGCCGAGCGAGAGTTCACGCAGTGGCGCAGATATTTGGGACGATGTCGGCGCACTAGGCTCCGACAACCACGACTTGGTGCGTTGCCAAAGCTCTCCCTGCTTGTAGCTGCCGGTAATCGGGTGTGACTGAGACATTGGCTGTCTGGAACGCCCAAACGTCAACTGTAGGACTTGACGACGATGGCCGAAGCTGCGGAGAAGTTCCGACGAGAGATGGACGCCATGCGCGAGCAGCTGAATGGGCCGACGACCGAGCCGGTACGGGTCCACATGGCAACCACGTGCGTGCTTCTCACCCTCGCTAACACTGCGCGTTACGTGTCTTGTTCCCAATAGACACCGGTGCCGGACGACCTGGATGCATTTGACAAGAAGCTGGAGGACGCCGCGGCGGCTGGACAGTTTGAGGACAGCGATGAAGAGGAGGCGCAGTGGGACGACCCGGTGATCGACGACGGAAGCGGGGCTCCACTGGGAGAGCCCACGTCTGACGCGCCAAGCCATCACGACGCGGGTGGAGGAGTCTTTGACGCGTTGGAGCCAACGCCTTCATCGTCGAGTGCCGCGAGCGCGTTTGGGCTCGAAGACAAGCCTTCGTATGGGCTCGGCGGACTACAGCAGGACGCTCGCTTGCCTGCGCTGAACGCGCCGCAGTTCGAAGCCAAGGACGAGTGGTTCTACCTGGATCCTCAGGGGATCCAGCAGGGTCCGTTCAAGACGGCCGAGATGCGCGAGTGGTTCGAGGCCGGGTACTTCAAGCCGCATCTGCCGATCCGATTCGGCCGCGAAGGCGTGTTCACGCCCCTCGCCAACCAGTTCGTACATGGACAAATCCCGTTCGTCGGCCCGCCTCCTCCTGCCGGCCCGAGCGAGCACGAGCGACTTCTGGAGTTCCAGCGCGAGCAGCAGCGCCAGCAACAGCAACTGCTGCAGCAGCAACAACAACAACAGCTCCAGCAGCAGCAACAGCAGCAGCAGTTGCTGCAGATGCAGCGCCAACAGCAGCATGAGCAGCAGCGACTGCTGCAGCTCAACCATGAAGAGAAGATTCGGATGGAGATGCAGCGTCTGGAGATCGCGCGTCAGCGGCAGTCGCACATCTTCCAGCAGCAGCAGATGCTCCATCTCCAGCAGCAACAGCAGCAACAGCAGCAACAACAGCAGCAACAACACCTGTTGCTTCAACAGCAAACGTCGTGGCAACGAAGCCAGCGCGAGGGCATCATGAGCGCGTTGGGGATATTTGGCAACACGCAGAGTGCGGCGTCCGTGGAGCGCGACGCGTACCGGCCGGACCCCATGCAGCAGCTGCCGTACCCAACCGAGTTCGGCCACCAGCAGGACTTGCGAGCGACTGGTGGAGGCGCCACCTCGCCGCACCAGGACATCGGCGGGTTCTTGGGTGGCAATGCGGCTTGGCAAGGCATTGCCGGTGCCTCAGGCGGCGCCACCGAGCTGCGGTCGTCAGTCAGCGAGACGCAGGCGTCCGGTCTGGACATTGGGGCGTGGGGTAAATCGTCGCTGACGAGCGACTCGTCGTTCTCGCTGCGTGAGGCGGAGCAGGAAGAGAAGCGGCGAGCGGCGGAGGAGGAGGAGAAGCGCCGAGTGGAGGAGGCCCAAAGGGCTGAGGCTCACAGGGCAGAGGCTCAGCGGGTGGAGGCTCAGAAGGCCGAAGCGGAGCGGGTGCAGGCCCAGAAGGCTGAGGCGGAGCGGGCTCAGGCGCAAGCTGAAGCTGCCGCGAAGGAGCGATTGAGCGCGTCCCGAGCGCAGCAGAAGGAGGCGCACCGGTCTCCTCAGGCTGCCCCCAAAGCCGCGTCGCCTTCGAAGAAGTCCAAGGCCCAGAATACCCAGCAGGCGGCCAAGGTGGAGAAGAATGCGTGGGCTACCAAGAGCGCGGCGGCAGCGTCAGCTCCAAAGACATCGGCCGCCACGCCTCCCGCGCCGAAGAAGTCGCTCAAGGAGATCCAGGAGGAAGAGCAGCGTGAACTGCGCAGCCGGATGGAGGAGTCGTCCGCTCAGGCTCAGAACGCGAACCTTGCGCAGATGGGTGCACAGCTCAAGATGATGCTCGGCGTTCAGGCTTCCGCTGGGTCTGCGAGCGCTCCAGTGGCTGCTGCACCACAGCCAACAACGTCGTCTGCTGCTCCTGTCAATGCGTGGGGTGCCTCAGCGGTCACGGCGACAGCGCCGACCAGCAAGCGATCGATGCGCGACATCCTGGCGGAGGAGGAGCGCCTCGCGATCGAGCGCGCCAGGAAGAGCGAGACCGCGCCGACGAGCTCGCACTGGGTGAACGTGGTGGCCGGCAACTCTGTGGCTGCGGCGGCGATCCCGAAGCCTGTCGCGCGGTCGCTCGGCCCTGTGCCCGTGTCCGTCATGAAGAGCCGGCAGCAGCCGCGCGCGGCAGCCTCGAATGGCAGTGAGAAGACGACGGCGGCGTCTCCGGCACGCGTGGAGACGGACGCTTCGTTTTGGAACTTCGGAGCGGCGGCGGGGGCCACCAATAGTAGTAGTTTGTCCGCGTCGACGGGCGGGAACGCGTTCGGGTCAAGCAGCGTGTCGCCGGATTTCATGGCATGGGCCGTCAAGCAGCTGCAGGCGATCGACCGCAGCGCCAACGTGACGCTGCTCGAGTACTGCGCGTCGGTCGAGGACCCGGGCGAGGTGCGCGAGTACCTGGCGGCGTACCTGGGCTCGACGCCGCGCGTGTCGGCGTTCGCGACCGAGTTCATCCAGCGCAAGAAGAAGACGGCGGGCGGCTCCGGACAGAAGAAGTCCCCGACCAGCGCCATGGCCAGTGCTGTTGACGCCGACGCCGCAAGCAAGAAGAACAACCGGCGTCGCGGCAAGAAGGGCGAGCAGTAGTTTATCGGCGAGGGGAAGAGAAGCCGGCTCGAACTGGTTGGAGAGGACGAATAGGACGAGGAGGAGGAACATGGAGGAACATGGACCTGGTTCCCTCGAGCGTGAGTGGGCAGGCGTTTGCTTGGTTGGGTTGGGGAGGTGGTGAAGAGGAGGAGGAAGCAGCACGTGCCATCCTGGTTGCTTGCTTGATCTTGTTGCAGCAAGTACAGTGTATGTTTTGGTTATGTATCCATTTGGCCGACGGCGCACAACCTGCGATAACGCATAGAATTGGATGGATTCCAAACTTTCTCGTGAATGCACAAATGCTCAGCTTGAGAATTCAAAGTGATTCCTCTGCACCGAAGCAACAACAGGTTAAAACGCATTTCCAGGTCAGAGCAGCAACTCATATATATATTTATGAAGGTGAACTGCGAAGACGGATCAACCCCTCGCAGAGAAGCAAAGGAACTGCAGCAAGTGTCGGACAGCATGGACGAGGAGATGAAGAGCGATACGCCTGCGGCTGCTGCGGCCGCCGGAACGCCCGTCGTCACCCTCGCGGGGGACGGCAATCGCTTCGAGATCAAGAAGTGGAACGCCGTGGCGCTCTGGTCCTGGGGTGCGCTCTCTTGACGTAGGACGAGTAACGAGATCTTGGGACTTACGAGCGTTTATGGGGTACGCGGGCGTAGACATCGTGGTGGACAACTGCGCCATCTGCCGCAACCACATCATGGACCTGTGCATCGAGTGCCAGGCCAACCAGGCGTCGGCCACGAGCGAGGAGTGCACGGTGGCCTGGGGCGTCTGCAGTGCGTTCGCTTGTTGCCTAGATGCAGCCTGGTGTGTGTTTGTTCCGGTCGCTAACCCGGTCGCTTGTGCCGCTGGAACAGACCACGCGTTCCACTTCCACTGCATCTCGCGGTGGCTCAAGACGCGGCAGGTGTGCCCGCTGGACAACCGCGAGTGGGAGTTCCAGAAGTACGGACGTTAAGCGTCCACGTGCCATGGAGGAGAGGAGGAAGAAGGCAAGAAGCGTCGACCGGGAATCCGAGTGTGGATCAGTCTGTCAAGGAGGGCGAGGAGAAGACGCAGGTCATCGGCGGGAAGGAGAGCGGACGGACGCTTGCATGCATGAGCGCTGCTGGGCGGGTGCCGCCCTCAGCGCAGGAGGTTAATTTCACTTTGGTTGGCTTGGTTTCTCCGCGTCCGACGGCGTCTGGAAGCCTCAAGACCACCCTCACATGGCATTTGACTATACCTTCGACATATGCCGAGGCCTGGTCAAGGCGGGACCACATGCTAGTCGAGCTGCCGCTTGTCGGCGCCATGGCATTCGCCATCGCCGATCTCCATCTTCCTACCTCGAATTTATCGCCGCATCAAGGTGTTTGATTGGCTAAAACCCTCTAACACCATAATTTCAACCAATCAACTGCATCTGGCGCGACTCTCTTGCGCTCTCCATCGCGCTCAAACACCAAGCGGGATGGCGCGCGCGCGAAGTGTTGGCACCTCGGCGACGGCGGCACCGGAGGCCCCACAGTCCAGCCAGCCGCCCGTGGAGCCTCGTCGCACATCCACCAGGCGAAAGCGCGGGCGTACAGGGGCTTCTGAGCCCTCGGACGAGCAGGAGGAGAGCGCGGACGAGCGCGACGCCGAGGAACTCGTGGCGCGCGTGCACCGCAGCGCGTCCCGGCGCGGCTCTCGGCGCGACAAGGCGGCCTCAGGCGCCGTCCCGGCCGAGTTCTCGAGCCTGGACGCGCTGCTGGACTACGACCGCGAGAAGCAGCGCAAGAAGCAGCAGCACGCGTACAAGCTGCAGAAGCTGCACGCTGAAGCGGATGCTGCGGCCAACGGCGACGGCGGAGGCGACGAAAGCGGCAGTGGAGACAGCTCGGCGCTTGGCAAGCTGGTGCACGACATGGAGAGCAACATGACGAGTCTGGCGGCCGACAGCGACCTGTTCGCCGTCGCCGAGGTCGGCGCCAACGAGGAGAAGTTCGGCTACGTCTTCA
This sequence comes from Phytopythium montanum, assembly GCA_023338065.1. Lineage (NCBI taxonomy): Eukaryota > Oomycota > Peronosporomycetes > Pythiales > Pythiaceae > Phytopythium > Phytopythium montanum. The sequence goes on from JAADXY010000007.1 coordinate 68,318, forward strand.
CGCCCATCACGGACCCGCTGCCTTACCATCCGTACTCTGCGACGGAGGCCGAGCTGCGCGGCGACTTGGGACTTGTATACCGAGCCATGCAGACGCATGACACCTCGGCGCTGAGTGGACTGCTCTGGAGCAAGGCCATCGTGCTGCGCTGTCTGCTGGGGAAGCACGAGCTGCTGCCCGCCAAGATCGGATCGTGGCTCTTCACCACCAGTACGTCGCGCCTTGGAGGGTGCTCGCTGATCTGACTTGCTTATAGTATGGGTGCAGTGTCGACGCATAGTGACAGCCACGTCGTCAGCGGCTGCTTCAGCAACTTCTTCCTGCTGCTCACGTCCAACCCAGCCTTCACACCGGTTCGTACTGCTCGTGCATCTCTAAATCGACTTGAACTAACTATGGTTCGGTCAATGTGGACAGCAAAAGCTTGGTGCGGCACTGCCGTCTGCCGCCTTCGCACACTCGGTGGAGGACTACCGGACTCTATTCGGCGAGGACGCGGCCGAGATCTCCATGGAGTGGTCGCCGTCCGTGTACGACTTCCTGAAGGCCTTCCGCGCGTACGGCTTCCAGGACAGCAAGCGGTCCATGAGCGTCAAGAGCAAGATCTCGACGACGCCCAAGGGCAGCGGCACTAGCACCAAGGACGCCAAGGCGCGGCCATTCCCGACCGTCAACATGCGCTACGTGCTCATGTTCATGGTCGTCTGCCTCCGCACCAAGTGAGTCCGTCACTGCAGCCGCTTCCCTGCCATCAATGGCACTGACGTCGCCTCTCTTTGGTGCCCAGACTACTTCGGCTGGACGGGTACGACGCCTTCAGCTTCACCATGTTCTTCCTGCGCATGCAGTTCGAGGCGGACATGCACCCTGGTATCGTGGACCTGGCCACCATCTGCCTCGAGGAGCTGCTGGACGTCTTCCCGCCCGCCGAGTGGCGCAAGGAGTGGGCACCGACCATCGTGCTGCGCATCGCCGGCGCCAAGGAAGGGCTCTTCGGCTCGGCCGACGGCTGGCTGGCTGTAGCGCGCCGCCTCCCGCGTACTGTGCGAGGCACACACCTCACCACGGGACTCGCCATCTACGTGCTGCAGCACCGGATCGACAAGCCGCACGACGAAGCCGTACGTCTCTCTGTCAGTTTGTATGGTGCTGGAGGTTGGATCGCCTCATCTCGAGCTTGTGGATGGCCAGTCGACGTCGGAGCGGCCGCTCAAGTTCCCGATCCAGAGCGGACTGGTACTCGACATTGTCGCGGGCATCGTCGAGGACCTGACGGCCAAGTACGTCGAGAAGAAGCGCAAGGCCGTCAAGGGCAGCAAGAAGACGCCTCCGCCGTTCGACCTGCTGTGCAAGAAGGTGGCGCTCATGGACCTGGCGCTGCAGGCGTTCCTCAACATCCTGACGCACAAGGAGATGGGCGTCATGCTCGCCAAGCTCGACGGACTCGCCAGCGCGCACAAGTCAACCATGTCGGCCAAGTGGCACGAGGTACGCACCCGCACCAGTTGCTGTGCTGGTAGTCCGCGCTTCAAGGCCCGCCATTGACGCTCCTGCCATGTCCATACTCAGCTCAAGACGCTCGTGAGTCTCATGCGCCGCAAGTACTCGCGCGAGAACCTCCGGGTCGGCCGCAGCTCGTCGCCTCCAGCCAAGATGGAGCTCTTCAGCGACGGCGACGGCGATGGCGAGTGACGAGACTTCGAGAGCCCGCGGAGAGATGGATGTAGAAGCCGCGCAAGCGCTTGCTCCCTTTATTGATTTTGCTGCATATGCCACCGTGGTCGGCTACCGTGTCTGGGAGTCGACAAGAGTGTCAGTGATTTTCGGATGAGTGAGCTATTGAGCAGACGATCGATCTCCATACCTGAGGTGACGGACGGCCTCACGCCGACTGCTTGAGCGCCGCGTACGTCTTCTGCAGCTGCACCTCGGCGTACTGCTGCGCGTTGACCTCGTTCGCGAGCTGCGCCATGCGCTTCTGCAGCGCCACGTCCTCCAGCACCGCCAGGTTCTCGAAGCACGCGTGCTCGATCTCGGCGTTGGCCACGTCTGCCAGTTGAGAGCGCAGCAGAGCGCGCGCTTGGTCCGTGCGGCGCAGCAGCCCGCCGTTCACCAGGCGCACGCGGTCGCTGAGCTTCTGCGCGCGCTTGCTCAGCTGCTGCTCCATGTCCTTGAGCTCGTCGAACTCGGCCTTGAGCGTGCGGACCTTCTCCTCCTCCGTCGTCGCGAACTTGAACTGGACGCCGCCGGACTTGGCGTCTGCCTGCGCCAAGTACTGCGTCTGCGCTTCGTCCCACGCGCTCGCGACGTACTCGGCAGCCGTGAGCTTCCACACGTTCTCACTATGCTCATGTAGACTCGCTTCGATCTGCACCATCTGCCGCGCGCGCTGCAGCTCCTCGTCCGAGAACTTGTCGAGCTGCGGGGCTGCAGCAGTCGAAGCCGCCGACGTCTTCTTCCGCTTCTTGCTGCTCTTCTTGGTAACGTTCTCTTCGTCCGGGTGCTTGGCAATGTCGTACTCGACCATCAGGTACATCTCGTCCGCCACGGCCGCCACGTCGCCGTTGATCAGCGCCTTCTTCACCTTCGTGGGGCGAGGCAGGCCGCGCTGGACAGCGCTCGACCGGCGCTTGAGCTCCAACTCCCTCTGCATCTCGCGGGCTTGCTGCTCGCGCGCGTCCCGCTCGCCGGCGTCCTCTTCACGCGCGTTGGTGGCCAGCGCGTCGTCGTCTTCCTGGACCTGCGGGACGTTGATCTCGTACTCGTTCTCCGGCGCCGGGAGGCTGCTGAAGCCAGCGCGCAGCTCGGCTGCCAGACGCTTCTCCCTCGCGCGCTCGGCCTTGGCGCTCGTCCGCTGCACTCCGCTCTCCATCTGCTCTGGATTAATCCCGAGCTCGTCCCGCAGCGGCGTCCGCGTCGACGACAGCGGTGTCTTGTTGACTGACAGCGCCATCTCCGTGGCCGACGGGGTCCTGGATGGCGTCGCGCCGACGTACCCCGTTCCTTCATGCAGCTGGATGTTCTCGCCGCCAAGCAGCGGCGTCGTTTGGTTCCTCTGCGCCGCGAGGTTCGCCGTCTCCTGCATGATCGTGTCGTGCACGCTGCGGGTTTGCAAAGCCGCCGCGTTGGTGGCCGGAGTGCGGAGCGGCGTCGCCGTGTAGTCGCTCATGAGCGACCTCGTTTCAGTGACACCCCCTGCGCTCTCTAGTGCCAGCGCCGCAGCATGGGCAGCATGCATCCCCATCTTGGCGAGGTCCGTGAGCTCCTCGTTGGACACGACGGGCGCCGGCAGCTCGAGCGGCTTGCGCTTGATGGCGTGGATCGGGTCGTTCTTGTCGTTGACGGCGGCGATGAGTTGCGGCAGGTTGGACTTCATGAGCGACTTCTGGCGCTTGGCGTCCTGCTTGCGCTCCTTCTTCTCGACGTCGTCGCGGCGCTTGCCCTCGAGCTTGTCGAGGTTCAGGATCGCGCGCGACGGGTCCAGCTTCTTGCTCGACCGGTGCTTCTCCTCCGAGACATCAAAGAATCCCGCGGGCGCCTCCTTCTGGAACGGGATCTCGCGCGCGTAGTCGATGAACTTGCGCTTCTTCAGGTGGTGCTGCGACGACGAGATGCCCGCGGCCTTGAGCTCTCGGCGCTTCTGCAGCGCGGCCAGGCGGCGCGCCTCCTCCAGCTGCTTCTCGCGCGCCTTGCGCTTGGCCTTCTTGCCCTTTGTATTGGCGAGACGCGCGCGCGCCTCGGACAGCATCTCCTTCTCGTCCTCGTCCATGTCGACCGGGTCGGGCCGCGCCGGCTTGTTCTCCGGGTTCGGGTCGATCTCGCCGGGCCGCAGCCGCCGCGGGTCGTCCACCACCTCGCCGCCGCCGCCGCTCTCCTTCTGCTGCGCCGCGTCCAGCAGCCGCTCATAGTGCTCCATGCACTGCGCGGCCGTGCGGCCCACGATGGGCGCGATCGTGCGCCACTGCGACGGCATGAGCTTGGCCAGGTGCAGCAGCTTCTCCTCCTCCTCGCGGCTCCACTCGGTCTTCTTGATCGACGGGTCCAGCCACTCGTACCAGCGCGCCTTGCACTGCTTGGCGCTCTTGCGCGACAGGAGCGACGCCACGCGGGCCCACTGGTTCATGCCGTACTTCATCACGGCCGCCTTGAGGATCTCATCCTCCGTGTTCTTCCACACGCCGCCCTTGATCATGATCCGCATCCTGGCAGCCTCGTCCAGGCGCGCAAGCCGCCGCCTCCGTTGCCTTGCTCTCTCCTTCCTTCAGTCCGGCCGCCCTTTTGGCTCGGACGCTTCTTGGGTTTTGCTGGCGTGGAGCTTTGACTTGATATTTGTAAGTGTATGTTTTTCAACCAATCAGCGAATTAGTATTTTCAGTCAATCAATGGAGCCCATTTGACCTCCAAAAAATGATTCACCACAAAACCGAAACTGTGACCTAGTGACCCATCCAAGATCCTCCGACGTGGTTGAAGTGACCAAGAGGCCTGCCGAAGCCAACGAGCGGCAGACGACAGCCATGGACGAGCGCGGGCGAGGGCTGCAAGCGCGCGTGCAGTTCATGGAGCGCAACGGGCGCGCGCTGGAGGAGCTGACGGCCAAGATGCTGCGCGCGCGCGAGGAGCACGAGGCCTTCCTCTCGGCCTTCGGCAAGGGCCTGCAGGACGTGGCCGCGCAGGAGGACAGCCGCGCGCTGGCCGCGTGCTTCGCGGCGCTGGCCGAGAGCGGCCACAAGCTCGTCAGCGAGACGCACGAGGTGCTGCTGCAGCGCCCCGAGGCCGAGATCCTGCACAATATCACGCAGGTCCAGGACTGGGGCATCGTCCCGATCAAGGTCGGGGTCGTCACGGGAACGAAGCTGCACCCATAGCACTCGTCTGATAGCTTGCGGTGGTGTTATCTTACTCAGCGCCTACTGGAAGACCGGGAAAAGGTGCTGAAGATCGAAGCCAAGCTCCAGAAGGAGTACGACGAGATCCGCGTACGTGGAGCCTCGTCAGTCAGGTCGTCCTGCGAGGATTCACATGCGTCTGTGATCTTTATGCAGCGGTTCAGCTCGACGAGGGAGAAGGAGAAGAAGCTGCGCATGCTGTCGGACCAGAAGCGCCGCGTCGAGAACGTCAACGGGCTGATCGACTACCACTTCCAGCAGTTCGAGAACTACCGCCTGGCCAAGATGGAGGTGCAGCCTGCTCTTCGTCGAGCGTCTTGGTCGAGTTGCTGTCTCACTGACTGAGCTTGCATGGGATCTTTGTCGACGCAGAGAGTGCTGAGCGAGCTGGCTCGGTCCAACGCCTTCTACCACGCGAGAGGCCTCGAGCTGTTCGCTGTCCCTTGCCAGCTCGTCGCGACGATCCTGCCAAACGATGAAGAGATCGCTCCAACCAGCGAGTGACCGGATGAATCCCACCAAGGTACGTCCAACTTAAACAGAGAGCGTCTCCAAGAGAGCACACGAGGGTTTGGTCGGAGCTTCAAGCAGCGCTCAGGACGCCAGCTCGACGATGAAAGCAAAGGCAGCTCGACCCGCCTCGGCGATGGCCATGGTCCGCCCTGCTTGGTAAATCTGGTTCACGGTCGGGATCTTGGTCGACATTTCCTTGGCGCACTGGTCTTGCGGCTCGGTCCGCGCTCGGTTCCGCCGCCACCTGCGCACGAACTGCTTGAGCACGGGCTCGATCGTGCTGATGGCCTCGTGCCGCGCGCGGAACTCGTCCGACCGCAGTGTCATCCGCGTGAAGAAGACGCGGCGCAGCGACTCCTCCTCGTGGCTCACCATCATGCCGAGCAGGTTCGTGGCGGTCGCGTACACGGCGTACGTGTAGAACCCGGGGTTGTACTTGGCGAACGCGATGGCGAGCGTGATGACCGTCGCGGTGACGCTGCCCAGCGCCGCGTAGCCGAAGCGGATGCGGAAGGACGACCGGTGCAGGAACAGGATCGAGTTGAGGAACCCGAGGAAGTAGCACGGCGCCGCGGACGCGTTGTTGGCGCTCGCGCGGTTGTCCGCCAGCACCAGGATGAGCCCCGCGCAGGTCGAGTACACGAGCAGGATGCCGGTCGAGATCCGCTGCACCATGCGGACGTACGCAATGTCCATCAGCCGCTTCTTCGCTCGGGATTCACCGTAATGTTCGAGTGCTCCGCCAATGTCGACCGATGATTGAGGCGTCACCGATGCCAGGAAGCCGGTCGTCGGAGACGTTGGCGACGCGCAATCGTCCGCAGACCACCGCACACTGGCACATGACGGCGACACGATGCCTCCTCGAGTGACGGACGCCGCGCGTGCTCTCCACCGGCGGTAGAACTTGCGGCCGTACACGAGCATGGTCAGCGGGATGGCGAGGTACGCTGGGATGATGAGTCCGAAGCGCAGCGCCGTCGCCACCGCGTACACGTTGATCGGGGCGTCGGCGTGGACGAAGCCAGTCGCAGCAGCTCGCGGCCGCAGGTACTGCCAGTCCTGGACGGCCAGCGTCAACTGCGACGAGATGGCGGCGATGACCGCGAAGCGAGCGGTGCGGTACACTCGGAAGTGCAGCTTGCCGCAGTTGGGGTGCTCGAACGGCGACGCGTCCAGCACGTACCACGAGTTGTAGAAGGCGGCCTCGACGAACGGGTTCCGGAACTTGAGCGTCCAGCGGTCCATGAGCACCTGCTTGCGCGTGCGCGGGTCGTGGAGCTCGCGGTGGATCTGCGTTGCGTCAAAGTCGTCGCGGCAGAAGGGCAGCAGCAGGACGAAGTTGCGGCGGCGTAGCACCCCCTCGCGGTAGTGACAGATGCCGGCGACCACGACCCCGCCGATGTAGTTGTACCCCTGGAACAGGATGTCCGTGGGCGACTCGACGGACTGCAATGCCCAGAGCGTGATGAGGTGGCCGAGCACCATGACGAGCGCGACGCCGACGCTTGTGGTGAAGCGGACCCGCGAGATGCCGAAGACGGCCACGATGGCGACGTAGAGCGCGAACACGGGGCCTCTCGAGCGCTCCACGAGCTTCTGCGCCGTCAGCGCCGCCGTCACCAGCACGAACGGGATGGAGCCGTACCACTCGTAGAACCGGTCCAGGCGGCGGACGAACGTCAAGCCGCAGGCCACGACCATCGAAGGCAGCGCCACGAACACATACAGCGCGAGCATCACCTGGTGAGCGGGGCTTCGCTCTGACAGCGGCTCCAAGACGACGAACTCGAGCACCATCTTGAACGCCACGAACAGCGCACCGACGAACATCACGGCCCGGATCCGGCGCGTCGCGTGCGCCGCAGTATACGCGCAGAAGGCGGCCTCGTACGCCGGTTGCAGGTGCAGCGTCCAGACGTTCATGCTGCCGCGCTGGATGAGCAGCTTGAACGCCCGCTTGCGCATCGCGTTGAGCTTGACCTGGCGGATGATACCTGCGTCAAGTCGACTCAGTGTCTGCCAGTTCTCCTGAGGTAATAAAGCGCTGATGCTTACCTGGGAACGTCAAGTCGGTGTGGTCGGGCGGCTCGATCGATCGCAGCATGCGCTCGTTGATGTCCTCGGGGTCGTGGTCGTCTCGGACTAGCGATATCAAGCACTTGGACGGACTCTCAAGCAGCAACCGGCTGTGGTCGCTAGCTGAAGACTCTAGCACGTCCGCCATCCTTAGGCGGCGGTGCCTTGACGAAGCCGAGCTTGAGAGACCGACTGGCTCGCTCTGCACCTGTCAGAGAGGACGCGCCAAGTTGAGAACTGACAGCAAAGACGCGCTGCAGGCCGGGAAGCAGCCCGAAAGATCAACGCAACCAGTTCAAGCAGATCGTTTCCCACGCACTCACTCGCCTCGCCTCGCCCGGTCTCTGTTGGGAACCATTCCCGGCTCGGATGTTCCTGACAGGTTCCTTCGCTTCTCGAGCTTCAAGGCAGCGTCGCTATCTATAGCCCAAGCCCACACACGCACTCGTAAGCTTCACAGACACATGAGCGGGGGTGTTTGAAACCGCGACGATCGACCAAAGGACTCACCAGTGTCCGCGATGTGGTAGGTAGCCGTCCAACGCCGCGGCTGATCTCCACGCTCGGCTCTTCACTCGTGCACCTTGTCGCGCTTCTTCCGCCGGCTTCCGATGCGCGCCATGCTGTCGTGCAGCTTGCGCCAGAAGGAGCTGCGCTCGCCACTGCCGCGCTTGCCGATCGGGCTCTCGCTCTCGGTGCCGAACAACTGCTGGCGGCGGTTGATGCCTGGCGAGGCCGTCCAGCTCTGCGGCGAGTAGCAGTACTCCTCGAGCAGCTTGTCGCTGTAGAAACTCCGCTTCTGCTCGAGGACAACAGGGCAACGTCCATGGCAATGGCATCAGAATCGAGAGCAGTATAGTAGCAGCAAGTTGAAGCAAGCGCACCTCCTCGAACTTGTCGTACACGACGTGCACGGGGAGTCCCATCGTGGAAGCGAGGCCGAGCTGCAGACTGCTCGGTCACAAGATCCAGGCGTTAACAACGTCATCTCTGGAGAGTGAGGCGGATCGTCCAGACCCGGAGCTGATGAAGCTCGCACCTTATCTGGATCGGCTCGATCGAGATCACTCTCCTCGAGTATGTCGGCGTGGCTTGCGACATAAACGACATGCCGAAATCTGACTGCACGACCAGCAAACGAGTGTGTCAGCAAGCGTTAGTGAACCGTCAGAGCCTACTCAAGTGTTGCGGATAGTAGTCGTTGCTCGTACCTGTGGCTGGTACGAGAACTTGGCGCAGCGCTCGTACAAATGGCGATACGCCGAGTCCGCGAACGCGTCCAGATCCGCTTCTCGGTCGTCGCTCAGCTGCTTCTCCTCGATGAAGCGTAGCCACTGTAGGAAATTCACAAGTTAGAACCGTCCCTAGGATATGGTAGACAGTCCACTGCAGCATTGCCCACCTCGTGCAGCGTCTCGTCCTCCGAGTACTTCTGCAAGAACTCGTGATGAAGCAGCTCTTCTGCAGACGGCCGGTCGTCAGGGTCGATGAGTAGGCACTGGCCCAGGCATCACACGCGTGAGAGATCGGTCAGTTCAGTTAGTCTGAGCATCCACGACCATCCTAAGCGGGGCACATCCGTACCGACTCGACGAACGAGCGGCATTCGGGGGAGTACTGATCCGCTGGCAGCTTCAGGCTTGCTTCGTTTGCGACCTGCATCGACCAGGATGTTAGATCCCCACCGCTCAACTCGACGCTACAACCTCAAGTAGCGTACCGAGTCCACCAAGCCAAAGAACCCGTCTTGCGTCGGGAGAGGATAACGACCAAGTGCGACAGACAAGAGCGCCAATCCACATGACCAGACATCAGCTGTCACGTCCAAACAGTGTCGTCAACGGAGCGAGTGAGCGTTAGTACCAACGTTCAGATAGCAGCCGCTGAAGGACGAAGCCCTCGGCATACCTGGGTACGAGTAGTCGCCGCCACCGATACGCTCCGGAGCCATGTACAGCAGCGTCCCGACGAATGTCTTGGTCGTGCTCGAGTTGTCGTTGAGCGTGCGCGCCAGCCCAAAGTCCGAGATCTTGACCTCGCCCTGGCGGTTGGTCAGCAAGTTGTGCGGCTTGATGTCTCGATGCACCATGCGCTTCCGGTGGATGTGCGCCAGGCCTCGGAGCACGCCAGTCGCGAGGCGGGCGAGGATCTTCTCGTTCTGGCACCCGCCACGGAGAACGATGTCTTGGAGCGAGCCCGTGCTCATGTACTCCATCACCAGGCACATGCAGTTCTTCGCTCGGTCCACGAACGCGTCGTAGAAGGACACGATGTACGGGCTCGGCCTGCAGTTTCAGAGCAACCACAAGAGCTCATCGTTGTCAGAAGTGGACTCGTACAGCGCAGAGTGTGGGCCTGCGAGGACTCACGTTGCTTTGGGCTTGCTCCGTCGCTCTCCATTCGTGGACTGCGGGCTCTCACTGTCCGACATTGGCACCAAGTTCGAGTACAACGCGTGTAGTTCTCGGACCATTTGGCGACGTTGACCCCTGCCGTACACGGGAACATCCTGTCACACAAGCATCTACGTGAGCATCAAAACTAGCCAGCAACAGTGAATGATACACGCCCAGTACCTTCACTGCAACGACTTTGAGCGTCGGGATGTGGATGGCCTTGTACACCACGCCAGAGGCGCCTCGACCGATCTCCTTGACGCGTTCCAGGTTCTCCTGCAAGTGCAGACACGCCGCATCGGGCGACGAGATGCCCGCCTCCGACACGGCCACGTTCTTGGTCGTGAACATGCCATGGTTGGGAGAGTACGCACTGCCGGCGCTGTGGCGTCCCGCATCTGCAGCTGTCACGGTCAGTGCAAGCCACCGACAAGCGACAAATCAGCACCGTACCAGTCGGAGACTGCGCGTCGGACTCGCCGCCAGAGCTGTTGTACGACCGGAAGCTCAGCTTCATGTGCGCTTCTTGCGTCGCGCTCGGTCCATCGCCAGGAGTTGTCGTCCCCGCTGCTGACGCGGCCGCTGCAGCGATTGCGATGGCTTCCCGCTTGGCGATCAGCCGATGCGCTGCTCGCTGCGCTCTCTCCTCTGCCTGCTGCGGTGTCGGCATGTCTTCCAGCTTTAAGCGCAGCTGAGGCCGTCTCGAACTCCCAGTCGCCTTGCCCAGCGGAGCAGGCAGCGGCGACATGATTGGCGCGCCACGCGGCGTCATGGCTTCCGTCCTGAGCGTGAACACGTGGTCTCCTTCACTGTGAGACGGCGCCGGGAGCGCTGGAGCTTCCTTCGTCTCGTACGACAGCTCCTGCATCGCGTTGGCGATCGCGGCGTCCACCGCTCTCTCCACCGAGTCGCTGCTTTTACGCAGCGAAAGAGGAGAGCGCCGGCCGCTAACCGAGTACGAGCGGCCTGTTGAAGCGGCCGGCTTGGACTCCAACGACGTCGGACGCGGACCTGCTGCCGTCTCCACCCCGCCTGGAGTCCGCGCAGCACTCTGCTTGCGTGTAGTCGGCGCTGAAACGGGGAACTCGCGGTCCATCCAGTTGCAGTACCAGGACTTGACCTCGGCGATGCGCAGGTCGCGAGGCCGGATGTCCGGGAAGATGTTCATGATCTCCGGGTCGTCCATCTGCCATCATGCATGCACGCATGTCAACTTCACCATCGGACGCCTCCAACCCGTTTTAGTGATGTCACGTACCTCGGCAACCAGGTCTGGGGACGAGCTGGCGCGCTCGGGCAGTCCGTACTTGCGGATCGCGCGCTCGAGCGGGTACAGGCGGCCGTGGTTGGCCATGGCGCGGAAACCGCGGAAGCCCAGAGCGTTGTGCCCCGTGTGCCCCCTCGCGCGGCTGGCGTGGTGGTGCTGGTCCAGATTGACGCTCTCGACGCGTCCGCGCTTGCGCAGCCGGTCCACCATCGACAGCTTCGGGATGTCGTCGTCTGGCTCGCGCTTCTCCTCGTCCCAGGCGTCCACGTGCGTCCTCCCGCCGCTCGGTGCGGTGGCTGGCGCCGGCGGGACGTCTACCTGCTCCCCGCTGTCATCAGCGTCCAAGCGTGGAGTGCTCGAGCGCAGTGCGAGTGTCGTCGGCAGATCCACCAAAGACGGCGACGCGCTGAGGACGCCTTGCTCGTCCACCTCGCCGTCCGAGAACGCGCGAGAGAGCAGCGCTCGGCCGTGGAGCACGCGGTTCGCCGCGTCCGGCGCTACCCACTCGCGAAGCCGGTGTGACGACCCGCCTGCCGCCTGCTGCTGCATTACCAGCCCTGCCTGCCTGCCTCCGCCGTCGCCGCCTTGCGTCGTCGGCCTTTGGAAACCCGAGCCAAGAAGGAACACCAGGTTGCCTCGGAATCTCGGTCGGGATACCGCAGAGCAAAATAATACCGCCGGTATGAAAACGGTAGGTAGAACTACAGTCGAACCCCAATACCGGTAGTATCCGAGACACATGTCACAGATCTACCGTGCATACTACAGTACCGGTTCAGTGACAGTAAACCGGTATACACCCACGCAATCCATAAATTACTGGTTTCGTTTTGTTTCAAACCAGTATACTAGTATCAAATAGATATATCAATTACTGGTATCAAAGTTTGATACGTATCAAACTTTGGTGTCAGTACTGGTATCAAAGTTTGATACCAGTAGTATACTGGTTGGAAACGAGCTGAAATATTTGACATTTGACGTAGAAATGTCGTTCCATTGGATGCCAATAGACGTTGCCTACGGGTAAGACCTATGCGTTTTTTCCCGAATGTAAAAAAAACGGTTATAAAAAATATCTTACGGGTAAGAAAAAAGCCGCCTCGAAGCCCAAACTAGTATGCTGTGTTCGCCCATTTCGAAGAAGATTGGGCGGAACGACCCCATCGGAACAACAGTCTTTGTGGGCCACGTCGAAGAGGTCACTGGCGTGGTCCACGGCGTCGGCGCGGCAGCGCAAGACCCCGCGGCCCTCGATGGTCAGCGTCATAGTCAGCTACACGCGCGACTGGTCCTCCGCGGACCGCTCGGCCTGCTGTGCCGCCGCGTCCTCAGCCTGCAGCTCGTGCATGTGCGTCTTGAGCAGCCCGGAGAGCTGGTCCACGACTTGCCGCGTGTGCGCGTCGTTCTGCGCGTTGGCGATCCCGCAAGGCCGGACGAAGGAGATGGCGGCGCAGCTTGCACCATGGGCAGCTGAAGGAAGTGGCAACAGATCCGCCGATATGCCGTTTCCAGTGTGATCTGCCGTCTAATAATACGATCCTGCTGGGAAGAAGTAGCTCTCCGAGACGAGAAGGGATCATGAAACGACCGGCCGACGCCGCTGTCGGTTATCGGCTGTTGCGCTCTCGGTCGCTATTCCAGATCCTCCAAGCGCGGTTGGCCCAACTGGTCTGACACGGCCCGCTGCCTCATTGAGCGATCGAGAGACCAAGCGTCGGGTTCCAGACACTGTCAGGGGGAAGCAACCATGGCTCGCGGACGCCATGCGCTCGCGATTGCCGCTGCCTGCGTCTTCGCTGGGCTGCATCCTACTGCCGCAGCCGACACCGCCTCCATGACAACGTCCGGTTCCACTACAGTGACTGCTACTACTACGATAGCTACTACTACGACAGCAACTTCTACGACGTCGTCTGGGACGTGCTCTGCGACGGCCGAGGCGACGTGGCAAGCGACCTGCGCGGCCCGCACGGTGTACAACAAGGACTACATACCGCTGACGGGCATGGAGTACTCGGACATCAACATCGACGAGACGGACATCGAGGCCACGTACAACGCGGCGCGCATCAACGCGCTCAAGCTCAGCGGGCTGGTGGGCAACGCGGCCATGGGCGGCATGCGCAAGAAGAGCACGGCGTGGTACCAGCAGTCGCTCGCGCGCTTCACGACGTACCTGTGCGTCATGTCGTCCGCAGACGAGGAGCTCGAGCGCTGCGTGAACGCGTCCAGCAAGTTCGCGGCGCGCGACATTGACGGCAACTGCATCGTCATGAAGGGCGACGGTGCGTGCAGCGCCAAGGGCTTGTGCGAGCGCGAGAGCAACTGCAAGTGGGACGACCCGGTGGCGAACGCCTCGACGCGGCGCGAGATCTTCACGAGCGCCAACGCCACCGCGGCCAAGGCGTGGATGGAGGAGGGCTACCCCAAGAGCCTGGCTCCGTTCGTGGCGCCTGGCATCGTCTTCGGCGTGCTCACGGCCATCACGGCCGTCTTCTTCGTGCTCGGGCGGTGCCTGTTCAACCAGTGCGGCGGCCGCAACCCGCGCGAGAAGGGCTACGGCCGCTGCGACATCCTGATCCCGAGCATCACGTTCAGCATCTGCTCGGTCGCCGTCTTCATCTGCATGGTCGTCACGGCGGCGCAGAACACCAACATCACCGAGGGCGTCAACGGCGTGCTTTACTCGCTCAACACGACGCTCGAGAACGTCGACATCTTCGTCGGCAACCTGCAGACGCCGCTGCAGACCGCGGTCTCGCAGCTCGGCAACGCCTCGGCCATGGTCAACTCGACGACCAAGGACCTGAGCTGGATCGCGACGGACGGCGCCAAGCTGCAGAAGATGCTCGCGGACTACAGCGCCATCTACAGCACGCAAGGTCCGTTCCCGAACAAGACGTGCGCCATTGGCACGTTCGCGTGCATCAGCTGCCCTGCTGCCGTCTGCGGCTCGCCGCTCGGCTCGTTCTACAACAGCAGCGCCGTCGCCGCGAGCAACACGACGAACGCGACCAACAACGTCGTGCTGACGCTGCAGGAGGCGTTCGTGAACCGCAGCGAGGCCATCTCGACCAAGCTGCGCACGGCGCTCGTGGACATTTCCGAGATCGCCAACATGACCGAGAGCTCGCAGGACGTGGTGGACGTGATCAAGACGACGTTCAACGACTACTCGTTCTCGCGCAAGGCGCTCGTGCTGTCCGTCTTCCTCTTCGGCATGCTCTCGTCCGTGCTCGGCATCTTCGCCATCTTCAAGGGCGTCTGCTCCAAGAACACGGTCTTCGTGCACCTGCTGCACGTCAGCTGGCTGCTCAACGTGCTCGTGTGCATCCTCGGGTTCGTGCTCTCGGCCTCGCTGCTCGCCGTCAGCGCCGTCTGGTTCGACAGCTGCAAGTACATGAACCTGCTGCACTCGGACATCTCGCCCTACGTGCCCGCGCAGGTCGGCTCCATGATGAACGCGTGCTTCAACGACTCGAGCATCCTCACGTCGCTCGGGCTCGACGACGCGCTCGGCTTCTCCTGCGCGCTCGACGACAACTACGACGCACTCACGACCATCGACACGACCGTGCTGGCCTCGCTCATCACGCAGTACGGCGAGGTCGTCTCCAACTTTGACCTGAAGGACTTCAGCTTCGACGCGACGCTGTCCCGCAAGCTCGTGACCAAGGTCGCGACGGCGCTCACCGCCGTCGGCAACGTACCGGACACGGCACTGACTCAGGAGTCGATGCTGACGCCGTGGGAGGCGTTCGGCGAGACCTCGTCCGCTCACAGCTGCACTTCCAAGAACCTCACGTCGGACGACATCCCCATCTGCTACATGAACGCGACCTGCGAGGCCGGGACAATCACAACTACGAGCGCGCGGGCCTCGTGCAAGACGGCGTTCGGCAACTCGTACTACTACGTGCTGGCGTTCAGCAAGGTGTCGGCCATGCTGGACGAGATGCGCGAGGACCTGCTGGGCGACACGGGCACGTCCTTCTCCTCCGGCTGGGCCTACGACGTGTCGGTGCGCGAGTTCGCCGACAGCTACGTGGCGAGCCTCAAGGCCGTCAAGGCGGCGGCCGTGGACCCGCTGCTGGCCACGGGCAGCGACGTGCGTGGCGTGCTGCAGGCCATCGAGACGCTGCGCTGCTCCGAGAGCTGCGGCTGGGTCAACATCTCGTACAACTCGGTCTACGACTCGCTCTGCAACGACATCCTGGGCACGACGCTCGCCATCTCGCTCTGCGTCTTCTTCCTCTGCCTCTTCCTCATCCCCATGATCGTCACGGCCATCACGCTGCAGAAGCGCCTGCGCGGAGCCAAGAAGGGCACGTACGAGCAGCTCGAGAAGCGCCTGCAGGACCTCGAGCACCGCCAGCGGGACGCCGCGCGCGCCAAGGCGCAAGGCGCCAGCACTGGCGGCAAGATGGTTGACCTCTTCAAGTCCAAGTTGAGCCTCGACTCGACGTGAGCTGCTCGCTAGGTTCGCATGATAAGTGCGACCGCACCTACCTAAACATGCCTTTTCCACCAATCACAATGTCACATAATTCTAACCACAATCAATCATTGGTTATAATCATGGCCCGCGTCCTGTGGGGACCAGCCAGCGCCATGCGACCAAAGCGACACATTCGGCTCTCGACCTCCTTGATCGGTCGCCTACCGCTCGATCTCTCTCTCTCTCGCTGCTGCTGCCATGACGGACGTGACGCCGCCGAGCCTGGAGCTCAAGCAACTAGGCCGCGACAACAAGAGTCTCCGGCACAAGCACAAGGGCCGGCGGTCGCAGCCGACGGGCGGTGGAGGCAGCGGCGCGCCAGACAGCGAGGCTCCCACTCCGACCATGCTCAAGCGCTCGCCGGCGCACCACCACGCGCACGGCAAGCGCGGGACTTCGGCGGGCGCTAAGCCTAGCAGAGGGGATGCTTTGCGCGAGTTGCTGGCCGGCAAGATCGCCGAGATTGAGGTCGGTGGCGACGAGAACCTCGAGGCACCCATCGACCTTTCTGGTGCGTCAAAAGGGCCGACTTTGTGGCGCCAAGAGGCGCGTTCTGACGCTCATATTGTGTCGGAGAGCAGGCATCTACCTGGACGAGACGGTTCCGGCCAAGGCGCTCGAGCTGGCGGATGCAGTGGCCAAGGATGAGACGCTCTCGGCTGAAGACAAGGTGGCCGCGTTGGCTGCCGGGCTCCGAAAGGCGGTGCGTGACTTGGTATTGGAGTGGTTGGCGAGGAAGGTGGCGCTCACTTAAGTACGGGATGTGACGGCGGGCTGGCGCTATGATAGAGCGAGGAGCTGGGGCTGCTGCAGAAGAAGATCGGCGAGGTGAACTCCAAGTGCGTCCTGCTCAAACAGCGCAAGAGCAACGGTAAGTGCGTTCGTTGTCAGTGTGTCAATTGTGTTGGGTGGAGGCTGACGCGGTTGTAGTGAGCGCCGAGCTGATCAAGA
Source organism: Phytopythium montanum (assembly GCA_023338065.1). NCBI lineage: Eukaryota > Oomycota > Peronosporomycetes > Pythiales > Pythiaceae > Phytopythium > Phytopythium montanum. Next base: position 84,914 of record JAADXY010000007.1, read on the forward strand.
CGAACGCGTCCAAGGCCAAGCTGGAGCAGCTGTGCCGCGAGCTGCAGAAGCAGAACAAGCTCATCGTGGTCGGTACTCGCGCCGCTTACATGGGGGGGTGAGTGGAGGCTGGAGGACTGACTCCGGCCGCTTTGGAGTAGAGCGAGAGCCGACGCATCGCGGACGAGGAAGACCAGAAGCGGTGAGGATGGAAGGCTAAGTGGCCACACTAGTGACAATGAACGCTGACGGTGGTGTCGCCTACAGCCGGGAGCTGTCGGCCCAGTTCCAGAAGACGATCGACGAGGTGAGCACCAAGATGGACCAGCAGGGACGCGACTACGTGGCGTCGCTCAAGGAGAACGAGAAGTAAGCACCTGACCACCCTGATGCAGCCAGTTGCACCTCTAACTCCGTGACCGACACGCCTCCAGTCTCCAGCAGAAGCTCAAGGCGTTCCTGGAGCAGTACGCGGCGCACGAGGAGCACTTCCAGCGGCAGCTCGAGGCGAAGGACCTGACGCTGCAGCTGGCCGAGACGAAGCTGCAACACCAGACCGAGTTGACTGCTCACGAGGCCGAGAAGGTCAAGCTGACGCTAGAGAAGGCCAAGGAGTTCTCGGACCGCGAGGTGCAGCTTCAGGTTCGTCAGCAGCCCTTCAATGTGGCTGGTTGGCTATCGAGTTCGGTGCTGTGGCAGTTCACATGGACGGCTCTTGTCGCTCGCAGGCGCAGCTGAACTCGTACTCGGAGAAGTTCGACGTGGTCCAGGAGACGCTGACCAAGAGCAATCAAATGTTCACGACGTTCCGCGATGAAATGGACAAGGTGAGCCTCTCAACGAGCACTGAGACCAATCAAGAGGCATCCGTCTGACCTCCGACATACTTGGACTCGCCCACGCAGATGGCCAAGATGACCAAGAAGCTCGAGAAGGAGAACACGGCGCTGCGCAAAAAGTGCGACGAGTACGACCGCGGCGCGATCGCGACGCTGCAGGACAAGGTAGCGGCCGCCGAGGATTCGCAGAAGCAGCAGGAGAAGATCAAGAAGCTCGAGAGTCTGTGTCGCCACCTGCAGGGCGAGCTCAAGAGCAAGGCGGCGGCCGTGGCACCCACCGAGTCGGCCTAGCAACCTCGACGAGCGGCACTAACCTCTTTCCCTCGCAGCAGCAAACGGCGAGCGGTCGACAGCCACGCTCTCAGCTCTTGACGACGCTGTAGCTGCGTCACCCCGCTCTGCCTTATCATTTCCAAATATAGCGAACGCGCGGGCGTTCTCCCCTCAAGTCCGACGCTGTCCAAGTCTGTAGCTCTCTCTCCGCGTCACTCGCCACCTCAATGGCGTCGCCAAGGACCAGCCGCAGCAGCAACAACAGCATGGACGGTAGTGTTCACCTTCGAGCCAAGAAGCAGGTCGGCGGCGTCGACGCGCCAGTGACGTACGCGTTTGACGAGCGCGTGTTCAGCGCGCAGGCGACGCCCGCGGCCAAGGCGGCGGCCAAGGCGGCGGTGGTCGAGTCGCTGCGCTCGCGCGTCCTGTCGGGGGACACGCCGTCGTGGGACGCATCGACGTCCAACTACGACAACATGCAGCTCTCGGGCAAGTGCTACAAGCGGACCAACGTCAACGCCGAGGTGCGAGCGGTGGCGCTTCGGTGGCTGGCTGCTTGCCTTGGCAGTGCGTGGCCTGACAGACTAATGGACGTCCTGCAGTGCAACCGAGGCAACATGTATGTGTACAACTTCCGCGCCGAGAAGCTACCCAAGAAGTACCCGACGCTCAAGCCCGCGGCCAACCGGTTCAACACGGGCATCCTCGAGGTCGCGCTCAAGGACGAGTACGTCGGCGAGACCTTCGGCGACGAGCGCATGGCCAAGGTGAGTGACTGAGACAGAGTCGAAGCCCTCCTAGTGGTTCAGAGTCCTCGGTACTGACCGGTTACCGTCGCTGCAGGGCTACAGCAAGCGGACGGAGGAGCTGCCGAACCACCCGGACCTGCGCGACGCCACGCCCTGGAACATCTCGGTCGAGCTCACGCCGTCCGTCCGCGCTCAACACGTACGCTGAATTCACGATCTCCTAGCAGCCAGTCTCTCTCTGTCTCTCGCCCGACTAACGCTCTCGCCCTCTTGCTTGCTGCCCACCAGTTCGCGCGCGTGGAGGCCGAGCGTCAGAGCAACAGCACCAAGTGGAAGCAGCGCGCGGCGGCCACGTACCGGTCGCCGGAGCAGCTCGCCGCGGACGCCGAGGAGAAGATGCGGGCCGACAAGCAGGCGGCGGCTGCCCAGCGAGAAGCCGAGGCACAGGCCGCCCAGCGAGCCGCAATGAGGTTCGTACCACCGGCACGCCGGCGGCAGCTGCTGGACGCGAACAGCGGCTCATAGAGCGCCTAGAGAGCGTCTGGAGACTTAAATAAAGTCGCGACCGGCCCTCGAGCGGCCGCGTCGAGCAGGCGGGCCGGCTAGTTGCTCAGTTTGCCTTCTCCGTCGCCTCGCCGTCCTCTCGAGATCTCCCAAGCGCGCAACATGTCAACGCCGAGCCCGCCCGAGTCGCTCGTGGCGTACAGCGACCCAATCTTCACTGGCGAGACGCTGGACCCGGCGCGCAAGCTGATGGCCGGCGACGCGACTCGCTCCGACGGCCCCGCGCGCGTCGAGGACATCCTGAACGCGATCCTTCCGCCTCAGTACGTCCACCAGCCGCTTGGTTTCACCATGAAGCGTGGACTACGACTCATGCCATGTGATTGCTGCAGGATGTGGGAGGAGCCGGCGTCGGGCTTCTGGCTGCGCTACGCGTCGCCGGCGGCGTCCACGCGCCTGGACGTGCTCAAGCTGCAAGAAGCGCTAGACGCGCGGCTGCTGGCCCGCCAGGCGCGCGACTCCGGGCTCTGCCCAGTCCGCGAGGACCTGTACGCGCAGTGCTTCGACGAGCTCATCCGACAGGTGGCGCTGGACGCCCCCGAGCGCGGGCTACTGCTGCTGCGCGTGCGCGACGAGCTGCGGCTCACCACGGACGCCTACAAGACGCTGTACGACGCCAGCCTGGCCTTCGGCGTGCGCAAGCAGCTGCAGGCTGAGGAGGGCATGGGTGACCTGGAGGCGCAGACCGAGCGCCTGCAGCGCCAGAAGGCAGAGAGTGAGGCCACGCTCGCCGCGCTCGCCAGCAAGCTCGAGCTCGTCGAGAAGCGAGCGGCCGAGCGCCGCGCGCTGCAGGACAAGCGCTTCAAGGAGGAGCTCGACTTCCTCAAGTACCAGGGCCAGCACCTCGACGCCTTCCTCAAGTCGGCCGGCGGCTCCACCAAGTAGCCAGACACGTAGCCACCCACACACACACTCAATCCACGCTCGCCTTCCTCCCTTCATTGCTCGGCCCATGCCCTCGTCTGCCTACTCACTCGTTCTCCGCCTCGTCCTCCTCCTCGCCGAGTGGCTGCTCCTGGCTGACCGCTGCCACCACCGCCTCCTGCAGCAGTGCATGAGCCGCCGACACGAACTTGCGCTGCTCCGCGTCCACCCTAGCGCGCACGGCCTCTCGCTGCACCTGCGGCAGCAGGAAGGACGCCACGAGCTCGCGCACGACGACGTCGGGGGCGTCCTCGCGGTCCTCGAGCACCGCCACCATCCGCTCCAGACCACCCTCGCGCCGCACCTGCAGCTCCCTCGCGGCCTGTGCCAGCGCTTCGCCGGCCACGACCCGTGCGATGGAGTCGTCCACCAGGTCGCCCGCCGTCTCGAGATGCACGCGGCTGAGCGCGCGGAAGACCTCGTCCTCTCGCTCCCTCGCTAGCTCTTCAGCTTGCCGTCGACCGCCCTCCTCGACCTCTCTCTCGCGTCGGACGCCTGCTGCCTGGACCACGAACGCGCGCAGCCGCTCGACCTCCTTGGACTGGTCCAGCGCCTTGGCCAGCGCGTCCAGCAGCTCCGAGACCGCCTCACCCTCGGCGCACCGCCGCGTCGACTCTGCCACACGTCGCTCCGTGTCCATCGCACCGTCTTGGGGCGTGAGTTGGGCGGAGGTGTCGGCTTTGGCAGCCGCGTCGCTTGCTCGCAGCTCAACCAGCAGCTCGGACCGGCGCGCACGGCCGTCGAACATCATGTTCTGCACGGCACGGCCGCGCACGAGCTTCTGCAGCAGCCGCGCGGCCTCGGCCACGTCCTCGTCTTCGTCTACCGCGCCGCCGTGGCCCGGGCGTCTGGCCGCCAGCGAGTAGTCGGGCGTCGGCGGCCGCGCGATCGCCTGCTGTCCTTGCGGCATCGCCAGCGAGCTGCGTTTGCCCGCTGGCGACCCTGGAGCAAGGCTGGAACCAGCGGCCGCATCCTCCTCGGCCTGCCGCTCCTTGCTCTTGAGCAGCGCCTCCACCTTGAGCAGGTGCGCCTCGACCGCGGCCTGCTTGCGTGCCTTGGACGTCAGCGGCGTGCTCTTCTCCGCTGGACGGATCGCCACCGGAGCCAGCAGCCGCGCAGGCACAGCCGCCTCGAGTTCCCGCAGCGCGTCTAACTCCTGGAAGGCGCGCATCTCAACTCCAGCCTCCCGCGTACTCCTGTTGGTCGCTGAGCTGCCGCCCGTGACGCTCGACTTGCCGTTGCGCGTCGCCGGCGCGTACACCCTCGAGCCAAAGTCGACGTACTCTGCGATGATGTCGCGCTTGGCCGAGCCGCCGAGCTTGGCCGGCGAGGCCTGCGACTGCGCCGAGGCCCCCAGCTGCTCGACCGCGCGCTGCTGCTGCTCTCTCTGCGTCGTCAGCCTGCGCAGCGCCGCCACGCGCTGCTGCTGGAAGCGCTCGCGCGCGTTCTCCATCTCGTGCACGAGCGTCTGGCGCAGCGAGTCCACGCGCTGCTCGGCCAGGAAGGCGTGCTCCTGGTCTCTCGCGGCCAGCGCCTGGCGCAGCAGCTCGATCCTCTGCTCGTGCAGCGCGTCGATCTCTGCCTCTCTCGCTGCCCACGCGCGCGTCTCCTGCGCCTCAAGCATGCGCTTGCGCAGCAGGAAGCTCGCCTCGTCCGTCATGGGCGGCAGCGCGGCCTCGAACGCGCGCGCCTGGCGCCGACGCTCGACCAGCTCGACTTCAGCCAGTCCGGCCGGCAGCTGGCCGTCACGGTAAGACAGGTGAGCGAGCCCCGCGATCTCCGGCGGCGAAGCAGACCCGCCTTTGGTCGTGAAGTCCGGCGTGTACGGATCCGTCTGCGCCTCCGAGTCGCGGAACGCGGTCTGCACGCCCACGGACCGCACGCCGGCGCTCAGCTCGGTCGAGACATCGCTCCGAAGCCGGCGGCTTGACGGCGACTGGCTGTTGTTGCTCGGAGGCAGCGGCGGTGCCAGCAGCACCTCCGGCCGCTCGGCCTGCAGATGCGGCAGCACCGGTCGCTTGAAGAACTTGGCGCGCTCCGGGCCGCTCACGCGCTCGTACCCGAGCGTCGGGTTGCCGACACCAGAGGCCGCGCCGCTGCTCGTGCTCGCGGCCTTGGACGCCGCGCGGAAGACGCCACCGCGGAACGTGCCGCCAGAGTTGGAGACCGTGTGCACGGGGTCTAGACAAAGGCGGTGGGTTAGCCTCACTTGACTACAGAGAGAGAGAGAGAGAGCGAAGCGTGGACGCACCGTAGACGGCGTCGAGAGCCCGCGACGGCGGCACATAGCGCGACATGCTTGATCTCCCTGGGCTGACGGCTCCTGGGCCGACAGATCGTCGCCGGCCTCTGTCTATTTGAAGCACCAGGCGGTCGTCGTTTCAGTCGAGACCCAGAGTCGACCCTGACATGGCAACAGTGATGAGAGCACGACAGCAAGGCGGTCGCCGACCCGTAAATATACCGAGACCCGCAGCAATCAGCAGTTCGGAGCCGTTGTTGCTGCTCCCCGCTGTTCTTCTCGCTGTCACTGCCACTATCCAGCCCGTCACTCGTCTTGCTACACCGCCTGATCACCTCGCAGCACCGGCGATCGACGCCGCCAAGTCCATCGCGAGCTGCTTGGAGCGCGTGACGCAGTCGGCCAGCCCAATGCCGTACAGACTGTTGCCGCCGAGCACGAGCCCTGGCGCTTGACGAGCTGCCTTCTCGACGCGTCTGAGTGTCTCCTCGAAGCCGACGTGGTACTGCGGGATGGCGTTCGGCATAGTCAACACGCGCGCTAGCTCGGGCGTCTGCTTGATGCCCAAGTGGCGACGCAGCGCGTCCAGCGCGATGCCTCGGATCTCGCTCTCCGACTTGGCCAGGATGTCCGGGAAGTGCGCGCCGCCCGCCATGACCGTCAGCCGCGACTGGTCCTCGCCCTCGGGACTGCCAGCCGCGCTGTTCTGCACCGGGAACGTGTTCGAGTCGAAGACGACGCCGAGCATGCGCTCGCGCTCGCTCGTCGGCACGAGGTACCCGAAGCCGCCGGTCGAGTGCGCGCGCGAGTGGAACCCGACGTGGACCATGGCCATGTCGACGAACTTGATCTCGTCCAGCGCTGTCGCCAGCCCGGGGAGAGCGCCGCGCACCGCAGGCGCCAGGTAGCACGCCGGGATGGTCGACACGACGTGGCTCGCCGTCACCTGCGCCGTCTTGCCAGTGACTGCGTCCTCCGTCGTCACCACGAACGACGGTGACGAGTCCGCTTCAGCCTTCAGCTCGATCTTAATGGCTCTTGAGCTGGTGCGAAGCTCCGACAAGGGATCGTTCTGGGTCAATGAGCCACCTTAACGGTCAGTTGTCGGTCAGAAAACTGGCAGGAAGGGAGGAGATTGTACCTTGATGTGCTTGGCCATGGCGTCCATGAGCGTCGACATGCCGTCGCGGAAGCTGACGCTGACCGACTGCTCGTGCTGCCGCACAAAGTCCGACTTGCGCGAGCCGTCCAGCAGCGTGTCGCTCTTGGGGAGCCCGCCCAGCAGCATGCCGCGCACAACGGACCCGTGGCGCTGCTCCAGGTCCACGAGCATGCGAAAGCACGCGCGCATGGACAGCTGGCGGATGTCGCCGCCGAAGATGCCGGACGCCATCGGGTCCAGCAGCCGCTCGGCCACCACGGGGCTGAAGCGCCGGGCCGTGAACGCGTAGATGGACTCGTCCTCGCCCTGAGCGCCACCGTGTCAGTACTACGCGGGTATATACGTGGCTGTGGAGGTATACGCGAGCGCGTACCGATCCTTTGGCCGTGAAGAACTCGTGGATGCCGGCCTTGAGCACCTGACCGGCAAGTGGCCAACGAAGCGCTTCGATGATGCCCGAGGGGATTTTCTACAGCCAAAGACACAGCCAGCAGCGTCACATACTTGCCGCTAGTGTACTGAGCACGAGGTGACCGCGGGCCCACCTCGACCTTGCCGTTGCGCAGGATGTAGCGCGCGTGCGCGGCCGGCGAGACGGCGGCCATGTCCCCTTGCAGTCCGAGCTGCTCCACGAGTCGCAGCATCTCGGCGCCGTTGCGCGACGGGCGGAAGCCGCGCGGGCCCTCCTCGAACAGGAAGCCGTCCTTTCTGGCCGTGCGCACCCAGCCGCCGGCCGACGGACTCGCGTCCAGCACGCGGATGCGCGTCGGCGTGTCGATCAAACTGGCGCTGGCGTTGGCGACGCTCGCGGGCAGCTGCTGCAGCGCCTGGCGCAGGAAGAAGGCGGCGCTGAGGCCGGAGATGCCCCCGCCTAGCACCAGCACCTCGCGCATGGCCTGTGAAGGCACGGGAGCCATCGGATCTGCCGGCGAGGCGAGGCGAGTCGGAGCGCGATCGATCGATCGATCGGCAGTTCAGAAATGCGGGCTTCATCCCTTCGCTGGAGAAACGCAAAGATATGGTTATATCCAATCAGCACTCGTTCTGCTTGTTTTTCACGGGCATTTTAGCCAATCAAACGAGTTATTGCTCGACCAGCTTGAAGAGCGCGAGCAGCTCGGCTGATGACCCTGACCGCGCCGACGCCTCGACGTGCGTGAAGCCCTGGCGCTGGGCCCACTCGCGCGCCTCTGCCCGTACATGGTCGTCGCTGGGCTGCAGCTCGGCGTCTCGCTTGTTGGCGACCACTATCACGGGCAGAGCGCTCGGTTTCAGGTCGAGTTGCTCGGTTTGGCCTACGTACGCGGGCAGCACACGCCACGACTCGGGTTCTTCGAGGCTGTACATCAACACAAGGCTCTGTGCGCCGCTTATGTATCGAGCCAGCATGCTGGGGCCTGAGTACAGAGTGTGCGGGACGTCCCATAGCTGCTGGCAGGCCGGTCAGTGTGTAAGTCCACTTGCTTTGACGGACCGCTCCACGACGCCGACGCACCTCAATGACTGCACGCGGAAGGCCAGCAAGCTGCACGAGCTTGGCTCCGATGCTGACTGTCAGCGGCACCTCGGTCAAGCCGGACCTCTTCTTCCCGCGAAGCTTCAACAGTCGAGAGCTCGCTCACCTGTCGTCGACGGCTCATACTCGGCTGTTGTCACGGCCCCCACAAACTGCCGGAACAACGTCGTCTTGCCGACCGCCGAGGCGCCGAGCAGCACCACCTTGATCTTCCGCGTCGCGACGGCAAGCTCTGCGGTTGGGGACAGGTGAGTGAGCTGACGATCACACATGACGTGGCACGCGTCTTCTGTCCAGACCGGTCGTACGTAACACGCACCTGCGTCGCCCTGTGACGCGCTGCGCCGACGGCGGAGAGCTGCGAGGCGAGGTGACGAATCAGCCCGGGATTAATCTGCTGCCAAGCTGCAGCCTGAAGGCAAGCGCGTGCCTCCGACGGTCGAGAGCGTGGCGCTCCGTCCATAGACCCAGCGGACGGCCCTTTTCGCCACGCCCTCCGCCGTCGGCGCACCCTCGTGCCGGTCTCGCAGCCGGCAGCGTCCACGAGCAGCAACAAGATCGGCGAGCGAGCAAGAGCACGTTCGTACCTCCCGCCCCCATCTTGTCGACGCCGGTTGGCGCTTTGTGTGGTCGCAGAGCGGATCTCCTGTCCCGCTCAATATGTCCAAACATGTGACATGATGCGAGTTGATTGAATAGAAACCGTGGCAACTAAAGCGACACTTATCACCGACCAGAACGCTTTTGCCGCCGTCGGACAAGCCCAGCAGCTCCAAAAAGCGCGCGCCAAGTGGGACGAGGCGGCCTTGCATGGAGGCTGCTGGCAGACTGCCGCCGCTGGCATTCGACAGCTTTGACGCCGCGCTAGAATACCCTAGAAGGCCGCGAGCTACTGGTGTCATTCCTGCTTTCGCGCTGCTCCCTTCACACCCTCCGACGGCTCCGAGCGACGCAGATATGGACTCGGTGGCGCGCTTCAAGTTCTCGGCGGCGCTGTGCATCTGGGCACTGGCGATCGCGGGCGGCGCGCTGCCCTTCGTGGGCGGCCAGCGCATCAGCAAGCGCGTCAACAGTGTGCTCAATATGCTGGCGGCCGGCATCTTCCTCGCCGGCTCGTGCCTGCACCTGCTGCCGGACGCGCAGGATGACACCGCGCTGCAGCACTGGGCGTGCGTGCCCACCAAGGACGGCGGCTGCTTCCGCTGGGCCAACTTCTTCTACGGCTGCGGCTTCGTGCTCGTCATGCTCGTCGAGGTCTTTGCGCACGAGCTGCACCGGTCGCTGCAGCCTGCCGACGAGCACGAACACACGCATCTACTACCAACGGCGTCAACGGCGCTCAACGACTCTACTCCCTCGAGTCCGGGCGTTGCAGTCGGCTCGATCGGGCATACAAGCTGCGTGGAGAGCCCCGACGCCGCCAAGAACGGCCGCGTGTACGCCCTCAACGTGGACGGCGAGCAGCGCCGGCTCGAGGATGGACTGCCGCTCGAAGACGGACACGACGCGTACGGGTCGGTCGACAAGTCCCCGGTCGTGCACTCTCCGAGCCGGCACCAGCACCAGCACTTCCACGGCATGGTCAAGACGAACCCGGTGCTGGCGCTCATTGTGCTCCTCGCGCTGTCGTTCCACTCGATCATGGAGGGCATGGGCATTGGCGCGGCGGACCGCGAGGCGTGGGACATTCTCCTGGCCGTGCTCGCGCACAAGTCGCTGGCGGCGTTCGCGCTGGCGCTCGAGTTCCTGCACCACGAGGCGTCGCCGCGGCAGATGGCGGCCTCCATCGGCGCCTTCTCACTCATGACGCCGCTCGGCATCCTGCTCGGCAGCTTGCTGGTGGATACCGCGGACCAGACGCCCGCGAGCGGCATCTGCTCGGCGCTCGCGGGCGGCACGTTCCTGTACGTGGCCATCATGGAGATCATCCCGCAGGAGCTGCAGGACCCGCGGTACCTCGTGCCCAAGTGCTCGGCGCTCGTCGCAGGCTACTGCGCCATGGGCGCGCTCTCCATTTGGACGTGAGGGCCGCGAACAGCAGCGCGGATGATGACCACTGGACGGTGTTGTGCGCAACGTCACACGTTTGTATAACTAAGCAGAACATGACGGTACTTTTGGCCAAACAAAGTTCATTTGAATTGTCTGTATTATTTTACATTCACTATTATTTCGAATATATATCATTTTTCACAAATGAGCGAGCCTCTCTTTTTTTATAGGAAGTGAATCGTGCACCCATCTGAGGTATATTTTCATGTATACATCCTTCCGGACGTACATAAAAGTTGCACTGTGGAACATGCACTTGGCAGTGGCAAGCACTGACGAGAATTCAAAATCTAAACACAGACACCGTGCCTGGCCGAGTCGAGGACTTTAAGGCGGGGGTGGGCAGGCCGCGCAGCGGCGCCCCCCGTGCGGAGCGCAGCGTAGCGAAGAGAGGGGCGGCCCCCCCCCGCTTTAAAGTCCGCAGATGAGTGCCAACGCGCGAGTGTCCTACTGTTC